>CM046035.1:28287839-28531403 GCA_025215565.1 Flaveria ramosissima
AAAATCTGGGAAGGCAACCGAGGAGGTGCTCGTGGCGGGCGTACTACTGAGCCACGTGTCACCCGGAGCAAAGCTAAGGCTCCCGAGACTGTTCAGGAGGAGTCAGACCTCCATACTCACCCGGAGGGGGAGGGATCAGCCACCCTCAAACCCACTGTGAAGGAGGCTATCACTGACGAAGTCTATAATGTGATGCAAAATGTCTTACCCTCGGTGGTGACCGAGCTGATCAAAGCAGTCAAGGATGGAGAGAAAGCTGAGAAGAAGGGGAAGGAAAGTGAGAAGAATTCAGAAAAGCCCACCAAGAGGACTGAGGAGTCTGAAGAGGAGCCATCAAACCCTAAGGTGGTAGTCCATGATGACGATAGTGATGAGGAGTCCGAGAGAGAGTCTACTAGAGGGTGCAACTATGGGGCATTTCAAAGGTGCAAGCCCCCAACCTTTGACGGTAACGGCAATGCTACTGCCGCTCATCGTTGGGTCAGAGAGATGGAAGGGGTACTGGAAATTAGTGAGTGCCGAGAAGATCAAAAAGTTAAGTTTGCCACTCATTCCTTCGTTGACTCAGCGTTATGCTGGTGGGACAATATTGTCCAGGCCGAAGGAAGCGATCGATAGCCAAAAAGAAGTGGTCTGAGTGGAAAGAGTTAGTGCTGGAGGAGTATTGTCCCCATCGAAGAGGTTCGGAGGTGATAACTTCCGAAGTGGAGAGAAGAGGATGAGGGTTGAGGATTAGTCTGGGAGACAGGGAAATACTGGTGAAGGAGGTACTTGTAGAAAATGTGGAAAAGGTCATTCGGGGGAGTGCAGAGTTGGGACGGGAAAATGTTTCAAATGTGGAGGCGAGGGCCACTATGCTAGGGATTGCAAGGTGGGGAGGTGTTACCTGTGTGGCGAGATGGGTCATGTGGGAAGAGACTGTAAGAAAGGAAAACTAGAAGGATCAGGGACGGTTAAAGCTGGAGGTAAGGGAAGGGGTGACGGTTCAAAGGCGAAGGCGAGGGCATTCAACATAACTCGCGAGGAGGCCAGGGCAGACCCAAAAGTAGTTTCAGGTACGTTTCTGGTAGACCATGAATATGCTTCTGTGCTCTTTGATTCTGGTGCTAGTAGGAGTTTTGTGTCTGCTGCCTTTTGTCGTTTGTTGCATGATAAGAGTAGAAAGTTAGATGAGCCTTTCTATGTAGAAACAGCCATTGGTAAGTCCACTAAGGTAACTGAGGTGGTTGAGGATTGCCTGATTGAGTTAGAAGATTGTAAGTTCCCTGCTAGGTTGCATGTTATGGCCTTAGGAGGTTTCGATGTGGTGTTAGGCATGGATTGGTTAGCTACCTATGAAGCCAATATAGTATGTAGTAAGAAGATAATTCGTCTAACAGCGCCCGATAGTAGTTCTGTTACGGTTCGTGGAGATAAGGTGTGCTGTGTACCGAAGGTCGTGTCGATGATCACAGCTGAAAAGTACTTGAGACGTGGGTGCAGCGCTTACTTGGCCTATGTAAAAGATGTGGATGCGCCAGAGCCACAATTATCAGACGTGCCAGTAGTGCGCGAGTTTCCTAACGTCTTTCCTGAAGACCTGACCGGTGTGCCGCCTGACCGCGAAATCGAATTCCAGATTGATTTGCTACCGGGAGCACAACCAGTCACTAAAGCACCGTATCGATTAGCTCCTTCGAAGATGGTTGAACTGAGGGACCAGTTGCAAGATTTATTGGATAAAGGCTTCATCCGACCGAGTATCTCTCCATGGGGTGCTCCGGTTTTATTCGTGAAGGAGAAAGATGGTAGCATGCGGATGTGCATTGACTATCGCGAGCTCAATAAGCTGACCGTAAAGAATCGGTATCCGTTACCAAGGATCGACGACCTGTTCGATCAACTTCAGGGTGCTTGCTGGTTTTCGAGGATAGACCTGCGGTCCGGTTACCACCAATTGAAGGTGAAAGAAAAAGACATTCCTAAGACAGCGTTCCGTACGCGTTATGGACACTACGAATTCCTCGTCATGTCCTTTGGTTTGACCAACGTGCCAGCTGCTTTCATGGATCTCATGAATCGGTTATGTCGGCCGATGTTGGATAAATCGGTGATAGTGTTCATTGATGACATCTTGATTTATTCAAAAAGTGAAGAGGAGCATGCCGATCATATTCGTGAAGTATTGGAGATGCTTAGGAATGAGAAATTATATGCTAAGTTCTCTAAATGCGCATTTTGGCTACGAGAAGTTCAATTTCTGGGTCATGTGGTTAATCCCGAGGGGATCAGGGTGGACCCTGCAAAGGTTGAAGCGGTGATGCAATGGGAACCTCCAAAGACGCCATCTGAGATTCGCAGTTTCTTAGGCCTGGCAGGCTACTATAGGAGGTTTATCCAGGATTTCTCCAAGATAGCTTCTCCTTTGACAAAGTTGACCCGAAAGGACGTGAAGTATGAATGGGGTACTGATCAGGAGAACGCCTTCCTAGAACTGAAGATGAGCTTAACTCAAGCCCCTGTCTTGACGTTACCTGAAGGGAACGAGGATCTGGTGGTCTACTCGGATGCCTCGTATGCAGGATTGGGTTGCGTGTTGATGCAACGAGGGAAGGTGATAGCCTATGCTTCTAGACAATTAAAGGTTCACGAGGCCAATTATCCTACCCATGATTTAGAGTTGGCTGCGGTAGTGTTTGCATTGAAGATTTGGAGGCACTACCTGTATGGGGTGAAGTGCACCATCTTCACTGATCATAAAAGTCTGAAGTATTTCTTCAAACAAAAGGAACTCAATATGAGGCAAAGGGGGTGGTTGGAACTGATCAAGGATTATGACTACGAAATTCATTATCATCCAGGCAAAGCCAATGTGGTTGCTGACGCCCTTAGCCGAAAAGGACGACCCGAACCAATTCGGGTGAGGGCTTACCAGATAATCATGACACCTGATGTTATGAAACAAGTGAGGGAGTTCCAAGATGAGGCCTTAAGAGAGGACAGAGTCAACTCTGAAAGGATTAAAGGAGAAGTTTTAGATTTAGGGGAAAACACCCTGGGTGTTAGAACCCGATCTGGGAGAATGTGGATCCCTCTCTATGGGGATCTGAGGGAGAAAATCATGGATGAGGCTCACAAAACTCGATATTCCATACACCCCGGTGCCACGAAAATGTATCAGGATCTGAAGAAAGATTACTGGTGGCCGGGAATGAAGCGAGCGTGGCTAAGTACGTGAGCAAGTGCCTGACTTGCCTGCAAGTGAAGGCAGAGCACCAAAGGCCATATGGGAAGATCCAGGCTTTGGATATCCATGAATGGAAATGGGAGCACATCACAATGGACTTCATCACGAAGCTACCTCGCACGGCGATGGGAAGCGACGCAATCTGGGTGATTGTTGACCGTCTAACAAAGAGCGTCCATTTCCTACCAATTCGTGAGACGTATTCCTCTGAGAGATTGGCAAAGCTATTTATCAAGGAGATCGTGGCTCGTCACGGTGTGCCATTGTCTATCGTTTTGGATAGGGACACGCGGTTTACGTCCAAGTTCTGGAAGAGGTTTCACGACTCAATGGGGACTAGACTGCATATTAGTACGGCTTACCATCCCCAGACGGATGGTCAGTCGGAAAGGACGATCCAGACTTTAGAAGACATGCTACGAGCCTGTGTAATCGACTTTGGAGGAAGTTGGGATGAGTACTTACCGTTGGCAGAATTCTCATATAATAATAGTTACCATGCCAGCATTGGTATGCCACCTTACGAGATGTTGTAGGACAGTGCAGAACGCCCGTGTGTTGGGGTGACATCGGGCAAAAGGAATTGGGGAGTCTTGAAGTAATTGAGGTCACAACTGAGAAGTTAGATAAGATTAAGGCATTCATGAAAGTTGAAAAGGACCGCCAGAAGTCTTATGCTGATAAGAGGCGTAGGCCGATAGAATTTGAAGTTGGTGACAAGGTTATGCTCAAGGTATCACCTTGGAAAGGGATCATCAGGTTTCGAAAATGGGGAAAGTTAAGCCCAAGGTTCATAGGGCCATTCCGTATTATCGCGAGGGTAGGAGAAGTGGCCTATAGATTAGAACTACCTGATGAGTTGAGTGGAATTCACCCTATGTTCCACGTATCTCATCTTAGGAAATGTCTGGCGGATAATGAGGCATTTGTACCATTAGAAGACATTGAAGTCGATGAACGACTGAATTATGTAGAGTAGCCGGTGGCCATCCTTGATTGGAAAGAGAAGCACTTACGGATTAAAAGAGGTTCCACTAGTACGAGTAAAGTGGAGACACAGAAAAGGATCAGAATCTACGTGGGAGACCGAGGAGGAGATGAGGAAATTTTACCCTCAATTGTTTGATGACTGACAAGTTTCGAGGACGAAACCTTGTGAATCCAAGGATCGTCAACAGGAATTATCAGTGTGAATCGATGTCAAGTCAACGTTTGCGGAATTAACGTTGATTTGGTTTAATTGTGTTTAAACAACTTTAAATATCAATGAAATATCAAGAACACACGAAACAAAACACAATTAATGATTAATCAGTATTTTATTATAATGTGTTGATGATTACAAAAGAATTGAATGTATGATATCAAAGAATGCTATGATGTTGTGTATGCTAAAGTTGATCGAAAGACTTTTGATGATTGTTGTATTGTTATGGCTGTTCTCAATCAATCAATCGTCTAACTCAATCGTGTTTGAATCGAAACCTAGGATCCATATTTATAGACAAAGGTGTTTCAGTTATAGGAAACACCGGATCTCTTGGGATTTGATTTGTTTCTGTTAAGGAATCATCGGATTTCTCGGGATTCGCATAACCGCCTTGTTGACTTGTTGACTTGTACCACTTGTATAATACAAGTGGTTGGACTCCGCAGGAATATTGTCTTCAGTAGTAATTTTGTTCTTCCGTAGATAATGTTCTTCCGAAGGTATCTTGTTCTTCCGAAGGTATCTTGTTCTTCCGAAGGTAACTTGTTCTTCCAAAGGTATCTTGTTCTTCTGAAGGTATCTTGCTCTTCCGAAGGTAACTTGTTCTTTCGAAGGTATCTTGTTCTTCCTAAGGTAACTTGTTCTTCTGAAGGTAACTTGTTGTTCATCCGCAGAAGATCTTTGGATGTATAATTACTTGTCAGAAATATATCTACGGAAGAACAAAATGTTCATCTGTAGATGTTTCTTATACTTGGTCAATTTCATAAATTGACCAATTATAATGTTTGTTCCTGCAACCATACATAAACCAACACATATATATGGGTTAACCTATATATTTAATGCATACACAATAATGAAATACAAAAGTTCATTACAGATATTAATTCAAGTACTAAGCCTATACATAATGACTAGATCTACTGATTCTAGACCTAACAAACCTAAATAAGTAGGGGAGACTTGTAACACCCCGAAAAGTCAAAACGAGTCATTAAGGCAATGGGCTTAATTAATGGGTATTTAATAAAAGAAGGAAATGGGTTATGGGACAAATTGGGTTTATGGACAAGAGCCTAAGTGATTAAGGCCCATAATCAGCGCTTAACCTACCCAAATCAGCCTCCATCTCCATCATTTGAACCCTAGCTCCCATAAATTTGTAGAGAGAGAAAGTAGAGAGAGAAAGTAAAGAAAATTCAAGATTTGAAGCTTCCAAGGTTAAGAGATTGAAGATCTGGGTGTTGGAGCATCAAAACCTAAGAAATAAGCAACAAATCCAGGTAAGAATCGACCTTTAAACCCTTCTGTTATTCAAACCCGGATTCTAGGGTTTTGGGTTTTGAAAAGTTGCAAAGAATCGCATAAAGGTCACATTTTTACGTATGAAAACATGTATAAAGCTTAGATTTAGCCTCATGGATGATAAACTAAGAGATTGGACGTAAAAAGTTATGATTTTGGGTTAAAAACGGACTGCTTCGTAATTTTTATACGATCTGCGAAACTGTATATGCATCCAGCGAATTTGCATATTCAATCAGCGAAACTATGATGACTTCCTGTGAAACTATAGTTTCGCAGGTAGTTTCGCAGACATGTTTTCCAACGAAAGTTGGGCAAAACTGGCAGCGAAGATGCCAGCGAAACTGCCAGCGAAACTACTGGTGAAACTAACAGCGAAACTGTTGGCGAACCTAACTGCGAAATTGCTGATCTTGTAGGGAAATTAGCAGCGAATTTAGGCAGAAATTAACCCCTTTAAGTGTTAGCTATTCTGCAGGCTGTGTAGAGTGATCCTAGCCTTTTAAGCTTAGCCTAGAAGTTATTCGTGGCATCCAGGTGAGTTCTAGATCCCCTATTTATAAGTTTTTCCATGTTTTGGGGCTATTATGCATACTAAATTTATGTTTTTAAATGACCAAGATTTTAAGAGGTTTTAACAAGAAGAACGATTTTTCTATAAGTAAATGTGCTATATAAATGTTTAAATATAAAAAATTTTCGCGCTGACCTGGCAGCCCGGCCCCAGCCAGGGGCATTGCCCCTTGGACCACACTAGGGGCTGCTACCCCTAGGACCCCGCTGTCAGGAGATGCCGCCCCCGAACCCCCGCTGTCCTGCGGCGGGTCGGTTATGTTTTATGATGATTAGTACTTGGTATGTTGTCTACTTAATAAATTAAGTATTATATATTAAAGTGGAAGGTGATATTAATGAAAAGTGAAACTTAATGAATGTTACCCCCGGGCCCGTTTGATGATGTAAAGTCTTGCAAGCACTATGATAGACTTCACTTATGTGAGTCTGATGTATGATGATGGATCTGTATTCATGAGCGGGCTATGTGCCTTGCAGTGTGGATCAACTGTCGGGGGTTAGCTACCGTATTCATGTGTACCGACAGGGATTGGCATTTGTTGTCAATCAACATGGAGCTCTTGTTTTGTGCAATCTCGTTTATGATGAAAGTGAAAGATAATGAAAGAATGAAAGATAATGAACATGCTTATTATGATGCAAGTAATGTTATGTACTATGATGTATCCATGGTCATTACATGAAGGATAAAGTTTATATTTTCTTATATTATTTAAAACTAGAACTTACTCAGTGAAGCTGACTTTTATGCATAATAGTTGGCAGGTAAATGCTGATGTTGAGGATGGCACACGGAGCTACTTATTACCTTTTATGAAATCTTTATTGTAATTTAAGAAAAAGTAACATGTTTTGTTTGAAATTAAAGGACAAATGTATGAGTACAATATGGTTTCTATGTTTTAAATGATTTTCTAATTATTTCCGCTGCAATGTTTTATTATTAAACTGATTTTATGCTATGATTAACCAACTGTGAGGTTTTCCGGGAACGGGGCCTTACAGACGAGATGAACGACATTGATGAGATAGAGATCGAGGATGGCACTAAAGAGCATTATCCAGAGTATGCTGACCAGGAAGGAAATATGGTGCCCAACCTGGGTGATACGCTGGTCAGTGAAACATTTGAGATGCTAGATAAGTTGGAGCAAGAGTCCGAGAAGAGTGAGGAACAAGCCCAAGCCTCAGACGCCGATGTTAACATCAGAAAGGCAGAATGGGCTGCATGCTTTGAGGAGATCCGAGCCCAACGCGCTGTTCCTAAACCAAATGTCCACACCAAGCTCTACAAAGTGAAGAAACATCACAAGGTGTCAGGCAAGATTATCGCGTGGGCACATTTTGAGGCTCTTAGCTTATACGCGATAAAGAGAGAGAAGGGTATTGAGTACTTTAGATTCCCACATGATCTAAAGACTCTACCTGGTTTTGAGCTCAACCAGCTGGCCAAGCTGAAGCTGTTATATGCTGACCCGAGGAAGATGTCAGGCTGGTTTGAGGCAGAATTAAAGAAGGAGTACCACACTAGATGGGTCAACTTCAAACCTCAACAACCTACAAGGTATATCCGAAGGTCTGAGGTTGATTCCATAACTGGAAAGCCGAGTATAGTGCTGAAGTGGAGTCCTCCGCGCACCATGTCCAAGATCCCACTACAGGAAATGCCACAGGACTTCACTCCACACTTCAAATGGTAGTACTACGATTGGAGAACAGGAGAGGCAGTCATAGTCTTAAATAAAGAAGGAAAAATGGATACTATTAGGGTATTTGACCCAATGTGGCTCACTAACTTGTCTGCAAATGATGTCTACACATTATACAAGTGGCCATTATTCTATGAATCTCAAGATATTGTACAAGCTCTACAGTTCCAGAACGTTATAAGACTCTGCTTTGCATTTGAGATACACGCAGGAGTAACAAAAGAAGAGAAGTACAAAAAGTATGAGGAGGTAATGAAGAAGAAAGACATTAGATAGATCTAGGTCCAAGGGGGAGTTTGTTGATACATATGTACCTAGATGTGGATCTTAATGTAATATGTCTTGAATGTCTTACACTTATGTAATGCTTGGGTTATTAATGAAATGACAATGTTTGGTTGTGATTTATAATGTTTAATATTTCATTAATGTGTTGATATTGACTTGATTATATAGGTTTGTGATTGTTTGAATTGATATACATAATGTTATATTAACAATTTCATTCAAACTTGGTTAAGTGAAGTTCACATGCGTCCGACTGGACCATGCGCCCCAATAGTGGTCATGCGTCCGAATGGACATGCGACTGAGTGTCCATGCACCTAAACAGTCCATACGCCTTAACAACTTCATGCGACTGATTCAGCCGCACAACTGAACACTCAGTCGTGCGAATGGATCAACCGCATGGCTCAATCGCACGAATGAACCATTCTAATGGTACAGTCGCACGAATGAGCAACCCTAACCTATAAATACCACCTAATTCGCGGAAAAACATAACACTTCAATTTACTTCGACTACAGACGTACCCTAGCCGTCCAGAAACCTCCAAGAACCTGTTCCAAGTTCACAGATCGCATTAGATCGATTCTAGATCGTTCTTAACGTTTAGATTTAATTGATAATTGATTTGACGTGCGTTCTCACTGACTGGATCACCAATCAAATAGGATTCCGCACTATTTGAGTTGCGATACACGTTAATCAGTTAGTATTTCATGCAATACACGATCCTAACAAGTGAGCCTCTAAAGATCAAGGATGGTGATGGTGATGATGATTATGATGGTGATGATGATGATGATGATGATGATGATGAAGATGATTCTGAAGAAAATATTGAGGAGGGAGGATCGAGTGGAAACGATCAAGAGGATGATGATGATCAGGAAGGTGATGCACCTACGTCAGCCTCAAATCCTCAAGCTCAGGAGAGGCGTACTAAGCGAAACCAAGATCAAGGAGCTTCATCCTCCGCTCCTCCAACTGAAGAACCCACTATTCAAGACAAAAGTAATGATTAGATGTTTTTATATTTAAAAACTTTTGTACTTGAATTATATATTACATTAATGTAATTAACCATCATCTATGTGTGTTTATGCTTCAATGCTTTATATGATGACTTATGTGTGATGTGATTAATGTTTAATCAAACAGGTAAAGCTCAACAGGCAGATGAGTATGATGTCCAACCCCTTCAGCAGGTCAAGTCTCAATTAACCATGATTCTTGACTTGCAAGGGATAGTTAGGAGATCTGTGAGCTACACTCCAGAAGAGGGAGGGATCATACATGACTTAACGGATGAACAACTTGTTGAAATATTCAGGCTGGATCCTGATGAGCTGGTAAAAGATGCTCCAACAGTTGATGTGGCTAGTGATGATGAGATGAATGATGTTGATGAAATTGAGTTCGAGGACATCACTGCTGAACATTATCCAGAGTACACTTACCACGAAGGTAATGTTATACCCTACTTGGGTGATACTTTTGGCAGTGCTACATTTGAGAAGCTGGATAAAGTGGAGAAAGAAAAGGAGAAAGAAGAAAGCTCAGCCCAAGCTTCGGACGCTAATGTCGACATAAAGAAAGCTAAATGGGCAGCTTGTTTTGTAGAGATGAAAGCCCAACGCCTGCCGCCAAAGCAGAATGCCTACACAAAGCTCTACAAAGTCAAAAGACATCAGAAAGTGTCAGGTAAGATCATAGCGTGGGCATATTTTTAGGACTTAGAAGTCTATGCTGTAAAGAGAGAGAAGGGGATCGAGTACTTCCGATACCCTTAATATCTGAAGACTCTCCCTGATTTTGAGATCAACCATCTGGCATGTTTGGATCTTCTGTATGCAAATCCGAGGAAGATGTCAGGATGGTTCGAGGCTGCGTTGAAGAAGGAATACCACACCAGGTGGGTAAACTTCAGACCTCAACAACCTAAGAAGTTAATTCATAAGTCTGAAGTGGACCCTATATCTGGGAAGCCTAAAGTTGTGCTGAAGTGGAGTCCCCCGCACACCATGTCAAAGATTCCCTTACAGGAAATGCCTCAGGATTTCACTCAACACTTCAAATGGTGGTATTACGACTGGCGGACAGGCAAAGCGGTCATAGTTCTAAACAGAGATGGAAAGATTGATACTATCTGGGTATTTGACCCTATGTGGCTTACAAACTTGTCGGCTGAAGATGTCTACTCATTATACAAGTGGCCACTGTTCTATGACACGCAGGACATTGTACAAGCTCTCCAGTTTCAACATGTGATAAGACTTTGCTTTGCATTTGAAATACATACATGAGTTACCAAAGAGGAGAAGTACAAGAAGTTCCAAGAACATGTGAAGAGTGTTAGACGATAGAGGAAACTAGGACAAGGGGGAGTTTGTAGATGCATATGTTCCTAGTTTATGAGATTAAATGTAAATGTCTTTCATGTCTTACACATCTGTAATGAATTGGTTCAATGAAATATAATATGTGATTGATGTTTATTCATGTTTATTTGTTTCATATTATTATTGTGTTGAAGTATAATGTATATGTATGACCATATTATATAGGTTTGAGGGTGTTAAACATGATTCTTAGTCAATGATGATTAAGTAATGTGTTCAACATAGTCGGATGAGTATTCATACTAATGGCCCATACTTATGGACCATACGCATGAATACATCATACGTGTGGACCAGTCGCATGACTGAAGCAGGGGACTGGATCAGTCGTATGATTGAGACATAAGATTAACTCAGTCGCACAACTAAACCTTCAGTCATGCGTATGGATCAATCGCATGATTCAGTGGCATGACTGAACCATGCTAATTGCTCAGTTGTACGATTGGAAACCCCTAACCTATAAATACCACTTAATTAATTCGTGAAAAAAAAAACAATTGGAAACACTTGATATTCTTACGAACCCTAGCCACCCAGAACGTCAAAGGAAGCATGTCCAAGTTCATAGATCATTCCTGATCGATCTCTATTCATTCATAACATTTAGTTTCATTCATATATCGATCTGGTAATTGTTCTCACTGATTGGATCGCCAATCAAATAGGATTCCGCACTATTTAATTTGGTATAAACGCAAAATCAATTAGTACTCCATACGTACACGGTCCTGACAATACGATCCATGATTTCAACGGGTTTCTCAACAAAGTGTAATGACTCGTCGATCTGGATGTCGTCCAACGGGACATGCAAACATTCTTCAGCCAAACACTTTCTCAAATTTGAGACATGGAAAATAGGATGAACTCCACTAAGGTCAAAAGGAAGTTCCAGTTTGTAATCCACTTTCCCGATCCTTTTCAAAATCTTGAAAGGTCCTACAAATCTTGGAGCCAGTTTGCCATTCTTCCCAAAGTGAACAACGCCCTTCCATGGTCAGACCTTAAGAAGAACCATATCCCTAACTTGGAATTCCAATGGCTTATGTCGCTTATCGGCATAACTCTTTTGTCGACTTCTTGCCACTACAAGGTTCTTGCGAATAATGGAGACTTTGTCAGTCATTTTTTGTATAAGTTCAGGACCAGTGATGAAGTTTTCACCAATGTCGGTCCAACATATCGGTGAACGACATTTACGACCATAAAGCGCTTCGAAAGGTGCCATCTTGATACTCGAGTGGTAACTATTGTTATACGAAAATTCCGCGAGCGGTAAATACGTATCCCAGTCACCACAAAAGTCAAGGACACAATGGCGTAGCAAATCCTCCATAGTTTGGATAGTTCGCTCGGTTTGACTGTCCGTTTGAGGATGGTAAGTCGTGCTTAGATCCAGTTGAGTACCCAGGAGTGCATGATCGGGTTTGTCACTTAAACACTTGTGATTCTCTCAAAATCGCTTATAATAACACTCAAATGAGATGAAGCAATGCCTTTAACAAGAGTTGATAATAATATAATAAGTAATCAAAGGAACAAGCAGAAATATATTTTCAAGGTACTTGTATATATTACTTCTCAACTCAAGATTACAAGACACTTACAAGCATGATACAAGAGTTACAATGAGAAACTATAGATACTAGATCCTACAGCCGGTTATGCTTGATACCAGCTGGAAACCTACGACTAAAGCATATACTACAATGCTATAGTTAAGGTATCTTAGATAAAGTATTATCTAAGATATGGTAGTCATGACATGTCCATGACTTACCTTTTGTCACCAACTAAAGATGGCAACTGTACTTAACATAAAAAGGTAAACAGTAGATTAAAGTATGGTCAACTACATGGCTTTTGAGAAAACGCCATGCAGTATCTCAGAGATTTGCAGCGGAGTGTCAGACATGCCATACTTATGTCCACTAGATAATAGAAGTGTCTTCTGAAGGTTAACTGGCTTCGGAATAAACAAGTTCTTCCGAAGCCACTTATACTTCGGAAGATGCTTCTATGCTTCCGAGGCTTTGAGGACTTCTTGTACTTCGGAAGTTGACTTCAGATCTTTGTCTTTAAGTCTTGATCTTCGGAAAGTAGCTTCTTTGTCTTCGGAAGTTGGAGTTTTCCTTCGGAAGTGCATTTTACACTTAGACTTCGGAAGAGCTCCTTCTTCCCGGAAGTTCCATACTTAGCTTCGGAAGTCCTTTGTATGTTGTACTCAAAATCTTCTAAGTGACTTAGTTTTGGTTGCAACAGCCTCTCTAGATCCAACAAACTCCCCCTAGGCTGATGCTACCAAAACTTCACTTATTTCTGCTTCTCAAAGCTTTCAGCACCAGGGACAAAAGATATTTGTCTGTCTCTCTGTTCTTCCTGGAAGTAGTGCTGAGAAGCTTGTACAAGTCATTCGTGGATAGGAGATCCAGTCTATCACTTTGAATGACATGTACCCTCTGTTGTGACCCCCTGAAGAGAGTTAGTTGACGGGAGTTATAGTCATACTCCCATCTAACTATGGTCTCAAGTTCAGGACCTTCAACCATTTGAAGAAAGTCTTTGCCTTTGGTTGCTGATCCTTTCCTTTCCTCCTCCTCTCTCAGTTTCAACTCCTCTTCAACCTTGCTTCTAGCAGTAAGCTCGGCCATATGAAGGCTGCCTAGATGATTTCTGATGGGGGCAGCTACATCGGAGTTTGAAGGGTTGGAGAATGGTTTCTCTGCTAACTCAGCAATGTCGAACCTGCTTAAGTGTAGCAGAGATGAGGCATTCAGCCTGTTAAGCTCTCCATTCTCTCTCTCAACAACAAAGTTGTGAGAAGAGTCTTAGAACCTCCACTGGATTATCTTCTTTCTGGGTATAAGAGGTTGTCTTGGTACCCTATCTCCTTTCTTTGTATCCAGCAGAGTCACCAGCTTTCTCCTCAGCTTCTTTTCTTCCTCATTCAATGTATCTGAATTGAGGCCAAGGAGTTTTGCAGCTTGGTCCAAAGTTCCTCTAGGCAGATCAAGAAATTGATCTCTTGTGAGGGAACTTGAGGATCCATCAACATAAGTCAAGTTGACTGAATCCTCCTCACAGGAGATGTCGCTCAGAGTAGTACAGTTGATGAGCTTAGTCTTGACCTCCTTGAATTCCTCCATAGAGAGATGTTTGGAAGGCTGAGGGGATGGTTTGATTGGTTGTTGGGTAGGTTTAGGAGTTTGGGTTCTGGCTAAGGTTTTGGGTTGGATGATGGGTAGTTTAGGTGGTTGAGGTGAAGAGGTTGGTGGGCGTGATGGTGTAGGTTCAGGGGTGAATGGTTCAGAAGTGGGTTCAGTTTTGATTGGGAAGGGAAAGGGTATAGGTTCAGGTTGAGGTTGGGTTTGGATTTTAGGTTGAGAGGTTGTTTTGAAGGTCATCCCCTGTCCCCTTCTATACATCTCTGTTCTTCTCCCCGCACGAATGTCAGCCTTGATGTCACTGACATGTCGTTGGAGAGTCTTCTCAGACATGGGACCCACTTGCCTGTCAGAGAAGCCGTGAGCTTTGAGATAACTCTTCATCCAAGCTTTCTCACCTATCTTCTTGGCGGCAAACAGTCCAGCTTCTTCTTCTTTCTTCCTCCTTTCCACAAGCTTCTCCCTTGCAGCTCTCTTTCTCTCCTTCTCCATTTGATCTTGCTCTTTGTTGAAGAGCCATAAGATCGTATCACTGTTGTGTGGAGACAATCCTCTTGAGAGAATCCTCTGGAGAGTAGGAAAGTGATCCTTTCTCTCCTGAGCTGCAGATCAGCTTCCCTTTCCTTCTCTGCCTTTCCTTCTTCTAAGGCCAACCTTGCAGCCTCTTCTTTTTGCTGTTTTTGCAGCAAGGTTGCCTTTTCCAGCTCTATCAGCTCCTCTAATGGTAGCAGGAGTACATCTTCCGAAGCAGCCCCTAGACTGACAAGTCTATCTATACCTCTACCCTTCTTCGATTGTTGACTGCCTCCTGGTTGGCTGCAGCTGCTTTGGTACTTGCAGCTAACAGTTTCCCAGTTGGTAGTCTACCTTTCCTTTTGAGCTTCTCCAACCTTTCTTCTTCCTGAAGCTCTTCCGAAGTCATCTTCCTCTTGCCTTTTATGTCTTCGGAAGTGCTAGACTGTTTGGGGTTCTTGGATAGAAGATCCAGGTTGGGTGGTAGAGGTAGGAGCTGGAGTCAATGCAGATGTTAGAGCCAATGGTTGGCTGAGAAAGTCCTCCCTATTAACCTCAGATGCAAGTTCCAGAATTGCATCTGTGACTAGATCATCGGAAAGAGAAAATAGTCCTTCCGCAGCAGCAATCTCAGCTTCGGAAGTTTGAGCTTGTTCTTCTTCGAGGCTTTGAATTGTGCTTCGGAAGTCTGTGAAAATACACCTTCTGTCCCAACTGTTTCAGTTGCTGGGCCATCAGTCCTAGTTTCCCCTTCGAAATTAATCTCAGGTTCCACTTGGGCCTTAGGTTGACCAACTTCCTCAACAGTGGTAGGAGGTGCATTCAACCTCTGAAGCTCTTGAGCTCCAAAGTAAATCACAGACATATCTGGGCTAGGCTGTTCTATGAGGGATTCCAAAAGGAACTTGTTGAAGAACCTATTAGATCCTGAAGCATCCTTTGATCCACTTGAAAGACAACTGGAGGCTGGAGAGCTCTTGAGAATATATATCTTGGATCTCTTAACTAAGAGTAAGATTGCTTATTTGTATTTGTTTTGCTCTCCTTCCTTCTGTCTGGTCTCTCATCTCCCCTTTTTGAGCATCATCTTGAGAGCTAGATGAGCTAGGGAAGAGGTCAAGGAGACCTGAACTGGTACATGCCTAACAGATCTCTCAATCTGTTTCTCAGCTAGTTTGGCCTTGAGAGTTTCAATCTCAAGTTGCTGAGTGGCAGACCTATCCTCTAAAGTCTTAACCTTTGATTCAAGGTTTGAGACTTTAGAAAGTAGGTCTCGAATGGTGAGTTGCATACTTCCCTCATCTTCTTTTGAAGAATCACGGGGAGATGAGGTAACATACCTGGTATGTTCATCCTCACCACCAGATGTGGTTTCTTGGCACCCTGGTTTCCCTTGCACAATGATGTCTCTTTCAGAGGCATCAAAGGGCATGGTTGCCGTAGATTCAGTCTGACTGTCGTTACCACTGTCCTGAGGATCCATTGAGGCTCCTTCAGTAGTGGCAGCTGAATCTACATGAGTCCCCTCCACATCAGTGGGACTCACCTCAGTAGGGCTTTGCTGGTGTGGGCTAGAGATAAGGGGTCTCTCTAGGCTCTGTTGATCCTTGAGAGGGTGTAGTGGATCAACTTCATCGCCTTTAAGAGACATAATCTCTTCACCAGCTCCGGTCAAAAGGTCAGTAAAGAAAAGGAGTGAAGACCTAAGGACCCGGGACTTTGATCAATGTCAAAAGGCATTGAGCTGTCCCTTTGTGGCTGCTCAGGGGAGTATAGAGACTCACCCTGAGGGCTATCAGCTGGGGTTTTGGGCTCATGGGTCTGAGACTGAGGAGACTCAAGACCCATATTGAGGTCAATAGTGAAGGATGGGTGGACCTCTGGCTGAGTGGGAGCCCTTGTTCCACTCTAGCCTTTTTGGTTTGAAGAGGAGGGGCTTGTTCAATCAGAGTAGATTGAACAAGGGTTCGTTTGGTACGTCTCTGGTAGTGACAGTAATGGGTGGAGAAGGTAGATTTGGGATGGTGAGGGTAGTTGCTGGTGTGGGTTCATCACCTGTGGGGTGAACAGGGATGTCACCAGGAGCCATTGGCTCAATCATACCTGGAAGTAGTGCGGTATCTCTTCCAGTGTAGTTGGTAGACACTCTCTTCAAGATCTTGAAGATGGTCGGCCTCATTTGGGGAGCAGACAGAGCAGCTGCACAGACAAGCTTACCCTGATCTAGCTCGCAGTTGATATGTGCTGGAGAAACCTGGGATACATAAAGAATGTGTCCCTTTGCAGATTTCCCATAAGGTTAGTCAGCACAAACCTTGAATAGTTGAAGCGGAGGCTTTGTACCAACCCGTGAACTAAGCACCCGAGTTCATAAGGGATTTGATCCCATCCCCCAGATTTGTTAGATAGACAGTGAAGAACCACATGCAGCAGGAACTTCCACTTGTAGGAGAAGTTGAATTTGTAGACCGTTGACCTGCTTACATCTCCACCGTATCCCATTTGGAGATAAGAACTATCTAAATCTGATTTGGGGAATTCCGTCGGAGCGCCCTCATCATGGAGCTCGAGATGCTCCCTGATGATCTGTTCAGTGATGACCAACTCTTGGCCACAAATGCTTGACCTAATAGCACGAACCCCGTTTAGGGTTTCAATCCGACCATTTGCCCAAAATTCGGACATTTGGTTGAGTAGATGGTAGGGTTTACGGTCAAGGCAGTGTAGTATGAAGATTGGGCTAGGAAAGAAATGATATCAGAGAAGTCATCATCCCTTGAAGAGTCAAGGAGTGCGACCTGGTTGTGCTGAGGGTTTAAGGCCATTTGAGAAGATAAGTAGAATAGTTCTGAGTAAGGTAAATTGGAGAAGAAGAAAGCTTTTAGGGCAGTGAATTGGGTAAAAAGAGTGTAAGTGATTAACCGGAAGTATTTAAATGGGTGAAATGGCGGTTTAAAGGGTGGTTTGGATAAGATGATGTGAGGGTTCAGTGGATGATGTGACATGGGCGGTAAGGTTAGACCATTTAAATAATCCGACATCATTAACAAAATCTTTACTTTTTACAGTGTGGGGCCCAAAAGATTTCCGTTACACAGTAAAATCTTTCTTCCGAGTATAAAGTATTTCCGAAGGTAATGTTCTTCCGAAGGCAAATTTACTTCCGAAGGTAAATTGCTTACTTCCGAGAGTTATGTTGCTTTCAGATGGAGTGTGTTAAGTGCTTCGGAAGTAGATCTGAGGTGAACTATCGCTTCTTCCGAGACTTAACACTCTTCCGAGAAGAAAATTATCCTGTGAGAAATTTGCTTCGGAAGATATGCAAGATATCTTCCGAGGGTTAATTTCTCTTCGGAAGAACTTATACTTAGATAAATTTAAGAAAAGATCTTTTGTAACAGGGCTTAGATTGTTTTGACATAAGACTTTACACATTAAAAAGGTTTTCAATTGAGATTAACTAATCAATGTTTATCATCCCAATAGCTGTAATGAGATATTTAAATCTCTGTTCATCAAATGCTTTGGTGAACAAATCAGCATATTGTTCATTTGAATCAACTTTGATTAGTTTATAAGATTTTTCTCATGAATATCTCTAATGAAATGATACCTGATATCAATGTGCTTTGTCTTGGAGTGCTTCACTGGATTTTCAGTAATGGATATAGCACTGTTGTTGTCAATGTGGATAGGAGTGCTCATGAAGTTGAATCCATAGTCTATCATCTGGTTTTGAATCCACAGCAGCTGAGCACAGCAACTTGCAGCAGCAATGTATTCAGCTTCAGCAGTTGATGTAGAGACACAGGATTGCTTTTTGCATTGCCATGAGATGATCCTTCCACCAAGAAATTGACATCCACCTGATGTTGATTTCTTGTTGATGTTGCAGCCACCATAATCGCTATCAGAGTAACCATAGAGATTAAAATCACTATTTCTTGGATACCAGAGACCTAATTTAGGTGCTCCTTTGAGGTATCTGAGGATTCTCTTGGCAGCAATTAGGTGAGACACCTTTGGAGCAGCCTGATATCTTGCACAGATGCAAGTTGCAAACATGATATCAGGTCTACTTGCTGTGAGATACATCAGAGAACCAATGATTGCTCTATACTGATGTTGATCAGTATCCTCCCCCTCAGAATCAGGGCATAAATCATGGTTTCTGGGTATGGGTGTCTTTGCTGCTTTACAATCCTTCATATCAAATCTCTCTAAGATATCATTGACATACTTAGATTGATTGATGAAGAAACCCTTCAATTCCAAGGAAAAAGTCTATTTTCCCCATGGAACTCATCTCAAACTTCTTCTTCATAATGCTCTCAAAGTCTTTGCACATTTGGTCATTTGAGGAAGCCAAATATGATGTCATCAACATAGACTTGAACAAGCAAAATGTCTTTCCCAGACTTTCTAATGAAGAGAGTCTTATCAATGGTACCTCTAGTATAACCATTCTTCAGGAGAAATTGAGACAATGTCTCATACCACAGCCTAGGTGCTTGGTGCAGCCCATATAAAGCTTTATCCAACTTGCACACATAGTTTGGATGTTGTGGGTCTTCAAATCCTGGAGGCTGGCATACATAGACTTCCCTATCTATATCCCCATATAGAAAGGCACACTTGACATCAAGCTGGTAGACAGTGAAATTCTTGGATGCAGCATAAGCAAGGAAGATCCTAACTGCCTCAAGTCTGCAACAGGTGCAAAGACATCAGTATAATCGATTCCTTCCTCTTGAGTGTATCCTTGAACCACCAGTCTTGCCTTGTTCTTGATAATCAAGCCTTATCATCTCTTTTGTTCCTGAATACCCATTTGGTGCCTATAGGTACTTGACCAGATGGTAGCGGACATAGGTTCCAAACCTTTTGTCTTTTGAATTGAAGCAGCTCCTCTTGCATTGATTCAACCCAGCTACTATCTTTCAAGGCATCTTCCACCTTCTTGGGTTCCATTTGGGATAAGAAGCATGAGTACAAGCAGACATTCCCATTATGAGTTTGTCCTCTTGTTCTCACACCCTCAGAGACTTCCCCTATGATGTTTTCAGCTGGATGAGTATTGTGAATTCTGAGTCTTGGAATCACCTCCAGTTGCAAAGATAAGTCCAGGTTGGACATATTTTGCTCAGGAGCTTGAATACTTGGTCCAGCTGTTGTTTCAAGTTCATTCAATGAGGATTGATTGAATGAAAGAGAAACATCATCATTTCTTTGCTGTGAAGCATCATTAACAGTTGCCTGTTCCTTCAGAATGCTGCTTCCATCAGCTTGGTGTTGTGCAGGATCACCTGAAGAGATTTGAAAATCATCAGGTGAATCCCTTGTTGAAGTTCCACTATCTCTTGAAATGGTTATGCTGTCAGATCTTTCAATAGTGGGAACTTGATTTGATGTAGCTCTTGGAGAACTTGGAGTAGGTCTGGGAAGCTCAAACAGTTGATCCTTATCAGAATTGCTTTGAGCACCTGTTCCAGCTGAAACATTCTCACAAGATGGTTTAGAATAGTTTGGAAACAATTCTAAATCAAAGATATGATCAGGGCCATTCCCCCTAACACAAGGAGTGTGCTCATTAACTACAATGTTGGAAGATTCCTCAAATTGTTGGTTTTTAATATTATAAACCCTATATGCTTTAGAATAGGAGGAATATCCAACAAAGATAGCATCATCTGACTTTTCAGCAAATTTTGCCAAATTGTCTTTTGTGTTAAGTATGGTACACCTGCTGCCAAAGGACCTTAGAAAGCCAATGAACGGTGGCCTCTTGTTCCATAACTCATAAGGGGTCTTTCCATGTGGCTTTACTACAAGAACTCTGTTCTGCACATAGCATGCAGTGCTGACTGCCTCTGCCCAGAATGTTAGAGGCAGCTTTGAATCAGCTAACATAGTCCGAGCAGCCTCGATAAGTGTCCTATTTCTCCTCTCAGCAACACCATTTTGTTAGGAGTTCTAGGAGCACTGTATTGTCTGGCAATCCCTTTTGAGTTACAAAATGAGTCAAGAACAAAGTTCTTAAACTCAGTCCCTTGATCACTTCTAATTATTTTGACCTTGTGATCAACTTGATTTTCTATTTTAAGAATAAAAGATTTTAAAGTTTCAGCAGTTTCATCTTTAGTTCTTAAAAAGAATACCCATGTAAATCTAGTAAAATCATCAACTACCACAAGGCAATATGATTTCCTTCCAATGCTCATTATACTTGTGGGACCAAATAGATCCATGTGCAATAAGTGTAATGGAATGGTGATAGAGTTAACAACTTTGGATTTATGAGAAGACCTGTGTTGTTTCCCTTTCAGGCAAGCAACACAGTTATCTTTGCAGAAAAATTCCTTTTTAGGCAAACCATGTACCAAGTTATTTTTAGCCAATTTATTCATTGTCTTAAAATTGACATGACACATTCGTTTATGCCATAGTGTTGACTCATCACCATCAGCTTTGGAAAGAAAGCATGATACTTCTCCCATTGGGGAAGCATTGTTCATATCAAGCTTGTACATATACCCTCTCCTGGGAGATCTAAGAAGCACTAATTCCTGAGGAATTGTCATCCCAGGTTTGAGGATGATGCACTCATGTTCTGTGAAAAGCATTTGATGCTTTTGATCACAGAATTGAGAAACACTTAACAGATTGTGTTCAAGCTGTTTGACAAAATTAACTTTGTCAACTTTTAACTTTCCATTAGATATACTCCCTCTGCCAGAAATATATCCTCCGGCCTCACCTCCAAACTGGACAGGACCTCTATCATAATGTTGAAATTGTTGAAGGAGAGATTTGTTCCCTGTCATGTGCCTGGAGCATCCACTATTTACTATCCAAATGTTGTTATTCTTGTCATATGGATGTCCCTGCACATAAGGTGAGATAATTAGTTTTGATTGGAAACCCAAGCCTTGTTGGTCTTGGGTTCTTCCAATGAGAGTGACATGATTGAACCAAAGTTTATGCATGGGGGTTCAATTGATGTATTTGAAGAAGAGGTTTGGGCTGCAGCATCTTCCTTGATCTTCCATTCCATCCCTTGGTTGATCATAGAAGATGAGCTTGTTGAAGCTTTTGTAGCTTGGTATTCTTCCGAAGCTTCTTTCTTTTCGGAAGAGACCTTCACCACCTTTTCTTCCGAAGCAGTCTTCTTCTGGGATGGTTTCAAGGGGACTCTTTTAATTTTCTAAGTCTTTGCAGGTTTAACTTTCGAAGCCTTTTTCCTTTCGGAAGAAGAATTTTCTTCCGAGAGAAGCCTTGCTTCGGAAACAAGCTTTCCCTTTTTCATCACTTGAACCATTTCATATGGTCCAAATGTGAAACCTTTCCTGACTCCTTCTCTTTTAACATTATTTGCATAATGTGTGCTAGTAGGATTGTAGTAACAATCTTTAGCCATGTGGTTTTGCAGACCACACATTATGCATGCAATGTTAACTTTCTGAGAGGGTTGCTGTTTCTTATTCTTTTTCCCCTCATCAGCAACCTTTCCCTTTAACTTCTGATCCTTTGGTAGGATAGGAGTACTAGTACTGTACTCTTTTCCTGAATCAGAAGGTCCAACCACCTAAAATCCAGCTGATATGAATACACCCTTTTGCTTTGGGTCTATCTTCAGTTTGGATTCAGCCACCTTCTTGGTAGTTTTTCTGGCTGCTTTAGCCCTGCTTCTTCTGGCTTTGGTGGTTAGGGTTTGATCATCATTGGCTGGGGAGGGCACAATTACCTGTTCCTTCCCTGTGATGGTCATGGTCTCCATAGTTGCATCACTCTTTGACTCTTATGAAGGTGGGTCAACAGATGGAACCTCTTGCTCTTCAGTACCACACCTTGGTTGTCTTACAGACTCATAAGAGTGTGGTGGAGCAATTTCATTGGTTCCCAACCCACTTTTGTTTTGATAACAAAGTTTGAAGTGAGAGGATGATGCAAGAATGGCTTGGAAGTTTTGCTCGGAAATAGCATACTTCCTGGCTTGAGCCTCAGCAGTGACAAGCTGGGCTTGAGCCTCAGTCAATTTGGATATTAAATCCTTGATTTGAGTCTTGTAGTTGGTGTGTTCATGTTTTAAGAGGGACACAGTTTTCTCTAACTCCTCAATTTTCTTTTGGTAGTCAGATTCAACCCTTTTAAAGTCAGATTTTAAAACATTTAAAGACTCAGTATCAGATTTAATTTCCATATTGTAGTCCTGATAAAGTTTAACCTTAACAATACAAGCAGGGGTACAGAGATGTTCATATACCTTGTTTTCATCTGTTCCTGCCATGAGTGCTTGAGCAGGAGTCACATCTTGAACCATGAAGCTCCAGTCAACTTCTTGAGCCATTGCTGCTGTTTCAGTTGACTTTCCGTTGGGCTTTGGTGTAGAAGGATGTGTGGAGGCCTGTGAGGTTCCCGAGTTGGACTTGGGAGCCTTGCATTCCCTTGCAAAATGGCCAAGCTGGTTACAGTTGTAACATTTAGCCTTGCTTTTGTCAAACCCAAACTTGTTGGTGATTGGGTTTTGAGGGAATTGCCTTCCAGTTCTCTTAAAGAACTTCTTCGCTCTGTAGGTTAGAAGAGCCATTTGTTGGACTATGTCCACATACTCTATGTCATCCGGGCTAAAGCACTCAAGATCATCAAAGCAGAATTGATGATCATTGGAGTGTCCACTCCCTGAGACAAATGCACAGCCCTCCTGAAAGGAGCTTTGCTGAGCTTGATGAGACCTTGGAGTCTCAGGAAATGTGATGTAAGGCCCAGATGAACAAGATGGCTGCTGGGTGTAGGTCAGGTACTGCTGAGACTGGGAGATGCCTGAGCCTTCAGCAACCATTAAAGCGTTGCTAGCAGGAAGGCTCAAGGGTCTGCTTGCTTGGTGACCCTTCTTGCTTTCCATTTCCAAACAGTATCCATCAAGGATCCTATAAAGTTCGGTCATGGTGAGTGTATTCAAATTCTATGTTCTCTTGATGGAGACACAGTAGAATGTCCACTCATTGGGTAGAGCACTCATAAACTTTCTAGTAAGGTCTCTAAGTTCTTGAGTGATTCCCACATATTGAAGGGAAGAGATAAGATCCATATACCTGAAATATTGCTGGCTAAAAGTTTCTCCAGCAACATAGGTGAAGTTCTCAAACTGCTGCTTCAGTGAGTCCTTCTTTGAATCATTCGAGCTTGAGTACATTTGAGCAAGAGCATCAAAGAGTTCCTTGGCAGACTTACAATGCTCAAACCCCACCATGATGGAGTTTGGGATTGCAGTCATAAGAACAGTCATAGCATTGCTGTCTATGTCAAGCTTCTTCCTGTCTTCATCGGAATAGTCTTCAACGGCATTCTCGATCATGGCACCGTTTCCACCATCAACTTTTGGCTTATACGGGCCATTAACGATGGATTGCCACATCTTGCTATCCTGGTATCTGATGAAGCCTTCCATTCTTCTGCTCCAAAACCTGAAGTTTTCAGGGTCGATGATGGGAGCTTTGGTCATCGTTCCCATCTCAAATTCAGATTTGATGAGGGCCATTTTTGAGTGAGGTATAAGGAGGAGTGAAAAACTGGTTGATTAGGATGGTAAGATCTCACAATCAAAAGCCTAAAAAGCTCTGATACCAATTGCAGGATCGGGTTTTGTCACTTAAACACTTGTGATTCTCTCAAACTCGCTTATAGTAACATTCAAATAAGATGAAGCAATGCCTTTAACAAGAGTTGATAATAATATAATAAGTAATCAAAGGAATAAGCAGGAATATATTTTCAAGGTACTTGTATATATTACTTCTCAACTCAAGATTACAAGACACTTACAAGCATGAAACAAGAGTTATAATGAGAAACTATATATACTAGATCCTACAACCGGTTATACTTGTAACCAGCTGGAAACCTACGACTAAAGCATATACTACAATGCTATAGCTAAGGTATCTTAGATAAAGTATTATCTAAGATATGGTAGTCATGACATGTCCATGACTTACCTTTTGTCACCAACTAAAGATGGCAACTGTACTTAACATAAAAAGGTTAACAGTAGATTAAAGTATGGTCAACTACATGGCTTTTGAGAAAACCCCATGCAGTATATCAGAGATTTGCAGCGGAGTGTCAGACAGACCATACTTATGTCTACTGGATAATAGAAGTGTCTTCCGAAGGTTAACTGGCTTCGGAAGAACAAGTTCTTCTGAAGCCACTTATACTTCGGAAGATGCTTCTATGCTTCCGAGGCTTTGAGGACTTCTTGTACTTCGGAAGTTGACTTCAGATCTTTGTCTTTAAGTCTTGATCTTTGGAAGTAGTTTCTTTGTCTTCGGAAGTTGGAGTTTTCCTTCGGAAGTGTATTTTACACTTAGACTTCGGAAGAGCTCCTTCTTCCTTCGGAAGTTCTACACTTGGCTTCGGAAGTCCTTTGTATGTTGTACTCAAAATCTTCTAAGTGACTTAGTTTTGGTTGCAACAGCCTCTCTAGATCCAACAGTATTTGTTCAAATAAACTTGAAGAATTTATGAATGTCAATCAATAACCAAGATCTACTATTCAATTGATTTGAATATTGATCCAAGTTAATCAAGCAATGTAACAGTACTTGCTGAAGGACAATTCACTGTTTTAATAAAATCACACAAAAACGATTTGCTCAAAAACAATAGATCTAATCAGCAGAAACTGATAGATCTGTGATAAGCAAACAATTAAACATTATTAACACTGATAGATCAATCGATCTAAATCAATGAGCACCATGCTCTGATACCACCTGTGAATCCAAGGATCGCAATCAGGAATTATAGGTGTTAATAGGAAATCAAGTTAATGTTTGCGGAATCAACATTAACCTTGTAAAATTGTTATAATAATTAAATATCAAATTTAATGATTAATATTTATGACAAACACAATGATAAGAACACAATTAATAAGCAAACAAAAGATTTGATTCAAACGTATTTCATCAAAACTGATTAATGATTACAGATGAATAAATAATAAACAATAAATGCTTCGAATGTGTTGATGTTGATGTGACGGCGGCTAGGGTTTATGTTTGTGTGATGTGATGTTGGATTTGCCGTATTGATGCTTGGTTGTTTGTTATTTTGAGTCGTGTTCTCGTATCTTCGGTGATGTGAAACCTAGGATCCATATTTATAGGCACGTGTGTTTCAGTTAAGGAAACACCGGATCTCTTGGGATTTCCACAGCTGTCTTGTTGACTTGTTGACTTGTAACACTTGTATTATTTAAATACAAGTGTTTGAACTCCGCAGCTACATAGACTTCCGTAGGTGTTTGTTCTTCCGGAGATACTTGTTATTCCGCAGGATTTTGCTCATCAGCAGGAGTCTTCACTTGACCTCTTTGATTGACCACTTGAACTCCAGAGCTGATTGTTCATCCGCAGATGATCTTCGAATGTTTGTTACTGGTAAGAAACATATCTACGGAGGAACAAAATGTTCATCCGTAGATGTTTCTTACACTTAGTCGATTTCAGTAATTGACTAAGTATTATGTTCGTACCTGCAATCATACACAGATCACCACACATATGGGTTAACCTATATAGACAGTGCATACATCATAATAATGAATTACAATTATTCATTACAAATATTGATTAAAGTTCTAAGCCTATACAAATTGATCTAGATCTATTGTTTCTAGATCTAGCAATACATATATTAGGAAGCACAAATATATTGTCCCAATGTCTTCAAAAGAAAGAGCAAGATTTGTTGAATGCAATTTCATTGGTTACATCAACAAAGCAACTACTTGAGAAGTTTCGATTAGAAGGTTTCAATTCATTTCTTGAGGAAGTTAACTCGTTTCGTGAAAACATGAACTTGAGATTGTAAACATGGATGGTTACTACATTAACCCTAAAAAGCCAAGGCAAAAGACAAACATTACATATCGCCAATATTATGAGTACGATTGTTTCAACACAGTACTAGACATGCAAATCCAAGAATTTGGAAACCGTTTTAATGAGGTAACTTCTGACTTACTTATTTGTATGACTAGTTTGAGTCCGTGCGATAATTTTGTTGGGTTTGATGTACCAAAGATACTACGATTTGCCGATATGTACCCCTATGATTTTAATGAAGATGATAAAAGAAGACTTAAGATTGAACTCTTGACTTACATTGATAATTTAAAAGAAGATACAAGATTTTACAACTTGAATGGTCTATCTGCTCTTGTACAACTGATGGTTGCAACAAAAAAGCATCTTTCCTTCATGTTGGTGTACCGTTTATTGAAGTTAGCTCTCGTATTACCCGTCGCAACGTCAAGTGTTGAAAGATGTTTTTCAGCAATGAAGTATGTGAAGTCTGATTTGCGTAATAGGATTGGAGATCAGAATTTGAGCGATAGTTGTATTTGTTATATTGAAAAAGACTTACTTCAAAATGTTTCACTAGATGATGTAATGAATAGATTTCAAAACATGAAAACTCGTAGAGAACAACTTTAGAAATATTTTATTTATCTTATGTAATATGTAATTTTAATGACTATTAAAGTACTTTTGCTATGTTATTTTGATATTCAACTTGACTTTATCTTTTAATGTGTGACCTGACCCGACTCGACCAAAAACAACCCAACCCGAATCATACCGAAAAAAATTATTTTTTACTATAACCAATGGACTCTCAAAGAAATAAGCCGACCCCCATAAACAAAATTCCTGGGTCCGCCACTGTCTGAAGCTAGGGGCTAACAAAACATACCATAAAGCAATAAATGAGCAGTTCTGTGATTAATTTACGTGTTAACATTCATAGAGAACGTCATCACATTAGGATCCCCTCCTCCTACTTAGGTAGATTTTTGTAATAGTCCTACTTAACTTGATAACCTTTTGTATCTTACATGAAAATATTTTGTAATATTATCATAATGATAATTTAAATGATTTTTCATTTACAATATTTGTATATGTTTTTGAAATGTCTTATTTCCATTTATAAGAATCGTCAGTCTTTTACAAGAATAGTTATCACCAACGAAGAAAGCTGTCAACGATCTCTCAGTGATATTATTATCGTCCGCTAGTAATATTCACCTGTAAACTATTGGTCATTGATTTGTTGGTGCATACAATATCTGTCTGTGACTGATAACGTGTTTTGCAATATCGGTTGTTGACTTGTTGGTGATGTCTTTACTCTAGTTCGGGTTTCCGATAGAACTACGTTGACAATTCCGATCTTTATTAACAGATTATTGATGGTTTTGATCTTTATCGATGGATTGTCGACGGTTTTGATCTTTCCAAAAATAACTAAAGTAAATCTGTGTGATTAATAATGTGTGATAGATAAGTTTTGTCGAGAACTTACAAATGACTTTAAGAGAAAGTAAAATAAATTACAATAATAAAATGCGATAGAATTTGAAAGAAAGGGAGTGTTGTTTACTTGAGAAGTTGAGCCAAGTCTGACTGTATATTAGAAAAAGAGAAAATTGCAAAAATAGTCCTTATGGTTTGATCATATTGCAAGTTTGGTCCCCAGATTTTAAAAATTACAAATTTAGTCCAAACATTTGAAACTTTGTTACAAATTTAGTCCCCACCGTTAGTGTCCGCTAGTTTTTAACGATCTAAGGACTAAATATGCAATATGATCAAACCATAGGGACTAATTGTGCAATTTGCTCAAAAAATCAAAAAAAATTGAAAATCAAATAAAATTTAAAAGAAATTAAAACCAAACATAAAAAATTCAAATAAACATCAATAACAAATTTCAATAATTTCAAAAAAATAAAATAAAGGTTAAAAAATCAAATAAAATTCAAAACTAAATAAAAGTAAAATTAAAACGTATGTAAAAAGAGAAAGCGAGAAATATTGAAAAAAATACTTAATTAAAGAAAAAAATTAAATAAAAAATAAAAATACAATCGAATAAACATTTATAAAATTCAAATAAATATTGAAAAAAATCGTATTAAAGTTAAAAATAAAAATAAAAAATTGTTCGATTTTATTTTTCGTATTTTGGATTTGTACTTCACAAGGTTTTTGTATTCTTTGATTTAAACATGACATATGAACTTCATCAAAAATAATTATAAAAAATATTTAAGCATACTTCTCATTTTCTCCTTTTCTATTTTTTATGCATTTTATAATTACTTTTATTTACTTTTTAAATTTGATTTAATTTTTTAAGCTTTATTCTATTTTTAACGATTATTGAATTTCTTTATTAACGTTTATTTAAATCTTTTAAATTTTAATTTTTAATTTTTATATGATTTTTTTTAGTTTTTTTTTAATTTTTGAGAAAATTACGTAGTTGGTCCCTATGGTTAATCATATTGCATATTTAGTCCTCAGATTGTTAAAAACTAACGGACACTAACGGTGGGGACTAAATCTACAACAAACTTTCATGTATTTGGACTAAATTTGTAATTTTAAAATCTGGGGATCAAATTTGCATTATGATCAAACCACATCGACTATTTTTGTAATTTTCTCTTAGAAAAATCATAGTGACATCGTACTTGTCTTCGTATTCATACGAAAAGTAAATGAATCAAAAGCCGTTCAAAAAGAAAGAAAGAAAAGTAATGACTTAAAAGAGCTTGTTGGTTGGTTCGTTTTATTTAAGTTCGTTGAAAATGTATAATTTTCTTTTGTTTCTATGTGTACCTTGATGTTTACTTTTTGACCCACTCTGTTTTAGATAACATTTGAAAATCAACCAATCATCATTTTTAAGTTTTTAAATAAACGTAAAACAAAATTAACACTTGGTACCGTACTAATCATGAAGTTGCAAATAGATTCAATTTCTATTCTCAGTGATCTTATTGTTTTTTTTTTAAATTTCTTTTGAAACTATTCTTAATAACCAAATAAGCCTTATTAAAAGGAGATATCAACTTTCCAATTCCGATTCACATAATAACACGATCAAGGAGGAATCCATCACTCTACAAAAACCCACTTAAAACATGTTTGAACACAAAACCTAAAAACTCATACGCTCAAATCATCCCTCCATACGATTAAGAAAGCTTTCGGTTCTTTATCTTCTTCTTAAAAATAAAAAGAAGCATCATTAGCCTTTTGCTCCAATGATATGACATTAATGTTTGTCTCAGGTTAGATATTCAACTCAAGAGGTTTTTCATAATGATAGGTTTCTTTCTTGATTGTATTACGGATGGTTGAAATCCGGTATTAACAAGACTTACTCGTATAATAAGGATAGTTTCATGCGTCTTTCAAAAAAATAATAATAAAAAATAAAAAAGGCAGACAGTTTATTCTACTTGGCCACTAAAAATGGTGTTGTAGCGGGTCATATGATAGTCACGTGACAGTTTTGGGGTATTATTTGGCCGTAGACGTTCAATAATGGAGGCGCCACCTAATCATACATCATACGGGTGGTAGTTGTGCTGCCATCCAATACAACGGGTCTATTTCGCTGCTCCACCCCCACCCTATTACCATACACCTGCACCAATCATCTTCTTTCTTCCCCAACCTACCTGTACCTTATCGCCACGTGTCCACCAAACACTACTATCGTCCTTTATTTTATCATATCATATATAAAATATAATTCCCCCTATCTTCCTTGATATATACGGATCTCAAATAAGATTATTCGTTCGCAGTTTCTTGATCCAATCTCATCCTCCATCTGCAATTTTCGCATCTGAATCTTCTCACCTTCATACAGGTAACGCTTTCGATCTTCTTTTTCTGAATGGTTTTGTTTAGTTTTATGTTGAGATGCTTCCTATGTTGTAAACCCTAGTTAGCTTTTTATGCAATTGATGGGATTTGACCACTGTTTTTGTTTGCATTGAATGGTTGATTGTTACTTTTTGGAAAGGAAATGTTTGTGGTTGTTAATATAGGGGAAGCTTGGGAAATTGTTTCAATTTTGCATCCAAACTGTGTTATGAGGACGATTTATAATATAAAACTAGACGTAAGTCAATCAATGGTATGAATTGTCATAATTTTTGGTTGATAATCAGCGAAATTCGAAATTTGTATGAATTGTGTGAATCTTTTACTGAATTTTGATTGGGGCATGGAAGAGATAAGTTATGCATCTGATTGTTGACTTTACCTTGGAATTTTCAGTTTATGTGGATCAACTAAGGTGAATCAACTTAGAATAAGCAACTTGAAACTGCTTATGTATTTTTTTTTTTTTAATTTATAAAATACGGAGAACTTGGTAATATGTTATGTACTACTGTCTAACTATATACCCTCTACAGTCGGAGGAATATGAAATTGAACTCTTATACCGCAACAATAAACAGAGAATTCTTTGGTATAAGAAGATCAAATGATCTTAAATAGGTAATAAAAACAATAACAAAACTCAGTGATGGCAAACGGCGGTGATGGGCCTAAGGCCATGAGGTGGCGCCAAGAGGCATGATAGCAGAGCTATGGTTACAGGAGCTAAGAATCTGATGGCGTAATAGTGGTTAAGAGAAAAACAATTAAAACCTAATTAACATATGTGTACAATGTGTTACGGGTAGGATGAGATAGGTATGGAGAGAAATAAAGTCCTAAGGGGGATGACAGAGGAAGAGGCCGACGACCAACCAATTCCCGGGGGGCAGTAGTGTGCTATAGCGAGATAGGTGGGAGAGAAAAGAAGTAGGCAGGAACCTGAGAGTAATGAAAACCTCATAAGGTATATAAAGAAATACAATCAATAAGGGTGTAAACAAGTCGAGTTGAAATACAGCCTCGTAACATTATATTTATAATTATAATGTTATTTATATATAACAAAATATTAATCATTTAATTATTTTTTCATAATATTTTATGTAATAGTATTTATCAAGTAATTATATATTTGTTATAGAGCATAGAAGTTATTAAATTTGTATAAACAACAACCTCGTTTAGGTTCGCAAGACTAGTTAAGTTCAACTTGTGAAGCTTAGGATCAAAGTTGTATGTTAATTGGCGTCAATTTAGGCTCGGGCTTGAGCTTGTTTAAGCTAGAATCGGTTCATTTACATCCCTAAAAATGAGAATAGTTACAAATGAAACCTCTTCAAATCATATGTTCTGATTATGGTAGGGATAATTGTAACGAACACTAATTGATATATTCTGTCTAATACTAGTTTTCTCTAGCAATTAATCAAATAAGCAGTCTGGATAAGCAATCCCAAACACCATGAGAACATCTTATTGCTTGTATCAGAAGTTTAAAGTGCAACAAGCAGATAAACAGTTTTAACAAGCAGAACTTTACAACTCACAGACACTGTTAAAGCAATAGCTAAGTAGGCTAGTAGTTGCGGGAGTATGGGAAATAATAAAATGAGAGATGATATATATCAGGGGTAGTTCTGCGGTTATCTTTTTACGTTTTATAGATGGTTCAAGCTGACATTATAGAAGGTGCTCACCTTTGGTCTTTGGACTTGAAATATGTAGATGTTTTGGCAATAAACTGAAGTATGTAATTGATTTATGTAATATAAAGAGCTTGTTATCCACTTACTTCTTAGCTTACCACTACGTTTTAGTGATTCAAGATTGTCCTTTGAACCTCCTACAAATATCTTCTGGTGCCACCAGTGATACAAATGTTTACACTTTCTTGTTCTCTCTTAAATTCATGTTTTTTTTCCTCTTAAACAAATAGTATTTTCTTAGACAAAACTGTATCTTATTTATTGGCTCATTGTGTTTTTCTTTTCTTTTATATCATTTCCAATGTATACATCAAAACATAAAAATGATATAAAATTTAGTGTAAATCAGCCTCAACTAAGACACCAAAATGGTGTGAAATTGTGTACATACCTTAAAATAAATTATGTACAAATTTGAGGGATACATTGAAGCTGTTACAAAATTTGGAAGCATATCTGAATAATATACCCTATTTACATTAAAATAAATTAAATTTTTGGTGCATACTGGAACCAGAAACACTTTGATTGTAATTAAATACAAATTCACTTCCTATTTTGGTTGCTCATAATGCAGCCTTGTATTTGATGCTTATATTAACTATCAGGAATCAAGGCTTTTAGCATTTACTAATCATTTTCTTGATTAGCACTTATCAATATAGTTTAATCATCATCAGGATTATCTATCACTTGATTGGGAAAAAGATATTGACACAACTTTTCTAATTATCTTCAGATATTCACACATAGCAACTGTGAACAACCTGGGAATGCGGAATGATGGGTTCAAACGTTGGTAATTTATTAACTCAAACATGCACAATTGCAATTCCATATGATCTGCTTTTGCTCCTTGATGAAGTCGGGTTCAATCATCAAAACACATTCTACCATCATGCTCAATTGCACAATGAATCTGCAATTTCTGGTGCTCCTGTCGTGTTAAAGCACGAGCTTGTTGAAGACGGTTAGGTCTTCAGCTCAAAAGTTCCTGCTTGTGGGTATATAAACTAGGCATACTAGCAGGAAGTAAGATAAGTTTGTAGTATTGTAGTAGCATTTTATTTTTTTTGAAAAATGGAAAATATGGGAAATGTGTTGATGCAAAAGTATGAATTCGGGAAAATGCTTGGTCAAGGCAACTTTGCTAAAGTTTATCATGGACGGGACTTGAAATCGAGCCAAAATATAGCGATTAAAGTGATTGATAAAGAAAAGGTTTTGAAAGTTGGGCTAATTGAACAAACCAAAAGAGAGATATCTGTTATGGGAATGGTTAAACACCCAAATATAATCCAGCTGTATGAAGTTATGGCCACTAAAAACAAAATTTACTTTGCAATGGAATATGCAAAAGGGGGTGAGCTCTTTGACAAGGTGGCTAAAGGAAGGCTAAAAGAAGATGTTGCTAGAAAGTATTTTCAACAATTAATCTGTGCAGTTGATTTTTGTCATAAGCGGGGTGTTTATCACCGCGACTTGAAACCAGAAAATTTACTGCTAGACGAATATGGAAATTTGAAAGTGACAGATTTTGGGTTAAGTGCTCACGCCGATTGCAGACGCTTAGATGGATTACTTCACACAACATGTGGCACTCCTGCCTATGTTGCGCCTGAAGTAATCTGCAGAAGAGGTTATGATGGTGCTAAAGCTGACATTTGGTCTTGTGGGGTGATTTTATTCGTGCTCTTGACCGGTCAACTTCCGTTCAATGACCCAAACATTATGCAGATGTATAAGAAGATAAGCAAGGCTGAGTATAAGTGCCCTCATTCGTTGCCATCTGAGGCTCGTAGGCTGCTAAAAAGAATTCTTGATCCAAATCCGATTACTAGGATTTCCATGAAAAAGATCATGGAAAATTCTTGGTTTAAGAAAGGATTAGACACTAACCAGATGAGAGATTCTGTTACTCCTGATGTCAACCCTCATTTCGAGCCCAAAAAACTAGATTTCTCTAAGGTTTCTACTTTTAATGCTTTTGATATCATCTCTCTATCAGCCGGATTCGATTTATCTGGTTTGTTTGTTGACAATGATCAAAAGGATGAAGTCAAATTTACTTCCACAAAACCAGCAGCTGATATTCTATCCAAAATGGAACAAATTGCTGCAAGTTTGAAGATGGAAGCATGTATGAAAAAGGGTGGCCTGCTAAAATTCAAGAAACCAAGTGAAAGCCGAAACGGGCCATTAATGATTGATGTTGAAATCTTTGAAATCAGTTCATCTTATCATTTGGTAGAGTTGAAGAAATCATCTGGTGATGCATTGGAATATCAGAAAATGTTTAAAAAAGACATCAAACCAGCTCTCCAAGAACTTGTCTGGGCATGGCATGGTGAATAACCAACCCTAGAAAAAAAAAACCTTTTTTCTAATCTTCTATCAATTTCCCAAAATTCTTGTTGCTTTTGTATCTTTTATCATTTTAATCTCAGGATAATTCCTAATTTGTATTGTGAACATCGTTCTTGCTTTTAAGATGTATTTGTTTTCAATGTCTCATGATCTATGATTTTAGTTTCTGGTTTCTTTTGACATAATAATCTTTTAACATGATGTAGCATAGCAGTTTATGGTTGATGTTAACCCTAACTTGAGACACTTGGAATTTTGTATTCAAAACATGACTCGTCTAACCTATTTATTTAAACAAGTGAAAGCATCAAACCAATTGACGAGTTGTAATGTTAAATGGGAAATAAATGGGTTGGCAGGCTGCAATTTACATGTTTAAGGGATCGTAAAAGGGTTAGCAGGTACATCTTATAAATATATATATTTCTATTTAATTTTTAGTGGGTTGATGGGTTTACGTGTAAATGGCTTAACGTGTTGATCTGAACATGTCATGTTTAGTAAACAAGTTTGAAATAACATCAAAATACCTAATTATTTTTGTATCTCATAAAGACTTTTGCCATCCTTGCATAGCATAGCATAGCAACATTATATATACCAAATGGATAGGAGAAAAAAGGAAGATTAAGACAGATTCTTTTCTGATGTTTGCAGTAGGTATAAAAATAACCAAACAACTCATTGATGCTTTAAAAAACTTGTACATTGTGCACAGAATATTGTAAGTTATGAGGTGAATGTCACCTTCTTATCTTGAAAGAACAAGTGTCTTTAAGATGCCAAGGGTTGAACACAATAAGTTGCAAGCAGATGCACTTGAAAAAAGGGGGTAGAGCAAAGAGGATGCTTCAATGTTTTCTTTTGGGTGTGAGAATAGAACAAAGATGCTTGCAAATGTCACTGTCCCTTCTCTTCACTTTCAAAAATAAAGATGCATAATATGCAAAGAGTACATGTTACATTTTACTTCAATGCATCTTTCTTTCGTGTGGTTATAAACGACGTTTCTATAGATGTACTTGATCCCTTAAGATGATTATCAAAAACATGGTTTAAACTTGGGTAAAATTAGTATCTTGTTTGAGAACGGTATGAATTTACTTTGAACAAGAATTTTGAGTGGTGCATATAATGGTTCGTAAATAGACCGTATCAAGATTAAAGTCTAGAGTTATAAAACGACTATCAAAATTGAACCCGAGCTTTAAGTTAGTGATTTAAGTCTAATTTCTTGTCCAGAAGACATTGCTTATTTATAAAGTAAATGAAAAAGCGATTTTCATCCTACAGACTAATTTCACTTGAAAATCCGAGAATCATTTTTCACTATCCAAAACCAAATTGAGATGTAAGTTCTAGTTGTTGTGAACTAGTTCTATTCTGGTTTTAAGGTTTTTTCGTTTTATCTGGAATTTCGCACTAGCATAGGCATCGTTTACCTTAAAAAACAATACGTGCTTTTCCAAGTGGCAATATATAAGTTCATGGTATGCTACAAGTGGTAGTAATACAAGTTGGCATGTGAAATCAATCGTTAGAAATTAGTATGAAAGTGTGTTTGGCATTATTGTGAAATTGACAAGTCATTATATGGAACCAACAACCTAGGGAACCAACAACCTAGCATTCATTTGCTTTCTAACGTTGTAATCAAGAATATTAACCTAATCTCAAATTCAAGCTCTCTTTATAACATGATTATGATATATTAACCAACACTCTTTTGACATACATCATGAGGCAATGCCTAATTTTGAACCCTTTGTGGCACTAATTGATTCCCATTTTCATTACCATTATTCATGATGTGGGCCAAGTTAGGCCATTCAATTTTCTTAAAAGCTATGCCCTCACACACACCAACAAAGAATAAAGAAGAAGGCTTTGTCTACCCACCACCCTACCCCACCCCACACTCAACACTATTCTATTCATAAACTCATTCACAAGTGAAGAAAGTGGCTCATGAAAATAAAAGTTAGAAAAGCATTTGAAAAGTACAAATATATTCACAAGATTCATGCCAAGTTTTGGGACAAGTGGAGAGGGCTTGTTACCCATGGAACAACTCTTATATTCAAAGATATCTCATCTCTCACATCCTAAAATGATAAAAACAACTAAACTATATAGTTATAACAAATATGCATTCAAGACGGCATACGTTTATAAATGTTTATGGACATGCAGTGATGTATACACTTTTATCCATCTGGTCGTGTAGATGTAGTTGTAGCATCGACTATGAACCAATGTCTAGGGTCCGCATATAGAAAAAGATTTTAAATCAAGAGTTTAACAACTTTATCAACTAGAAAAGAAAGAAGACAAAAGAAATAGCTTTCTCAAACAACATACAATGTTAAAAAGCAACAAAGGAGCTTTCATCACTTTAGAACCATTCATATCCCACCATAGGAGAAGTGTTGACCCAACCTAATGGTCTCTATTGATTGACATAACATTATCTGGCCCATATTTTAGAACAATTTTTCTTTTTGTCTTGAAAAAATTAGGGCTTTGATTGGACTATTAGCAAACAAATAGGTATGTTCATATACCATAATTAACCCTAAAACCTTTTTCCTTTAGATTATAATATGATCTTTAGTTCGTACATGCATTATATGTGCAATCATCTGAATGTTTAATTGACTCGTAAAAATATTATGGTCGTAAATGAGTTAAGTTTAGCTTGACTATTATATATGTAATTTGAACTCAGTATAATAGCTCAACTAGTATCTTTGATGTGTTGTTCAAACTTGGCTTGAGTAAGTTTCAAGAGTTTGAATAGCCCGAAAATATTAATTGAAACTTCATTTGATATAAGTTGTGATAGGGTCCATAATAGATTGTTTACATTTTCTTTAAATGATAAAAACAGAGCGGTTGATTCAAACTATAAAAAAATGAAAACATTAGACATTTGTAGAAATTTGAATGACGGACAGATCTCAACCCTCTAGTTTCATATATTTAATGTGTCAAACGTTGTTTAATAAAACAAGCTCCACGTAAATTGTTAAGGGTTTTGACGTTTTTCTAAACTCGTCCTATTTTATTTTCTAATTACACCTTTGTACGCTATACTAAATTGTTAAGGGTTTTTAGAACCCATTACTAGAAAAACAATGTGACTCAACTTTAATCATTTTACTAAAACTGAGACTTGAACGCATCATCTCCTTATATTTGCATATCATAAGCAACTCAGCTTAACCAGTTGGATTAATAATTATCGGTAAATGCATTAGTTATTATTGTTATTCTTTAGATCAAATTAAATCATAACAAGCAACTAAAATTACGAGTAAAATCGATGACATTCACTTTATGGTCAACAAATATAAAATTTAAGAAAATTAACTACACTAAATCTCTTATTTATATAATGCCATGTACAGAATATGTAACGCTCTAGAACAAATTACTAACATTTAATTAACTTAAATTATGTAATATTTAGTTTGCGCTTTGTTAATTTGAACGGTATTGAGGGGCACTTTTATTACCAAACAAACTTTAGCCAGTGAACAAAACAACCAACATATATAATACTAAATACATCCATAAAGAAATGGGATAGTTACAAAAATATTCACTTGACCAATCAAACTTCGTATAATAACCTTTGACTACACTAATTTGATTGTAACTTCTTTTTTCACTTAAATACTCCTTTTACTTTGAAACTTTAATTTTTCCACCCTTCTAAATTTAAGTTATCTAATATAAAAAAAATAAGTACTAGTGTATTTAGTTTTTTAACACTTCTAAAACATTAAGTTGTAAATTCAAAATTTTGTCGGTTTTTATTTTTAAGTTATTTATAAGGTTTTGTTTTACAAACAAATTTCTAGTTTTTAAATGTGATCTTTTTTCATTTGTTTAACTATTTTATATTAATTAGATTCTTTTCCAGACAAAGTTAAATGTAAGTTAATAAATATCTTTAAAGTTTTAAGTTTTCTAGTAAATACATGAAGCTTTTTAGCATTTAGTTTATATTTGTTTATATCTTTTTTAAGTTTTTATAGAAATATTTTACCAAAATTTTTATAAGTCAAACAATATAAATTTTAATAGTCACTAGTCAGATTTGTCAAACCTAATGACTTCAAATATAATATAAATTTAACATATACGAAAATATCTAGTATCTAGTTTAAAAACAAAATGAGAAACTACTATTTCTTTGATGTAGCTTTATATTTCTAATAAAATTTAAAAATTTAATTAATTATGAAGCTTAAAACTAAATATCTGAAATAAAAATTTTGAAGTTACAAGTTTTTAAACAATAAAGTCTTGCCCAAGCATCCCTACCGGTTCACCGGTATGACTAGAAACAACAAAATATTATGGACTTTATGTAGTTGTTTGTCTACTAAGCATTAACAAGGTATAGTATTTAGCTTTTTAGGAATTTTTTCATATTTCACTTTTTAAGACCATAAATTTTGTATTTCCTAAATTTAAAAAAATCAATTACATATTTCGCCTTCTTAAAACATTTAAATTACATATTTATCTATTTTATTAAAATTAACCTATTAAATGACTATTTTATCTTGTTTTTACCAAGATATATTTATATATTGATGTTTTATTATTTTAATTATTTAAAACTTTTGACACTTATGTTTTGTATTTGGAGATATGACTTTGCTTATTAATTATTGTTGTTTTCAAATGAAATTTTGTACGAGATATAATTTTATTGTTTTTATTTATATAGAAGACATGAACTTGAGGAAATAATATGTAACTGATAGTCTTAGAAAGTGAATTGTGTAAAAATACTTTGATGAAAATACGAGTAAAATAATTATTTAATAAATAATTTCAATAAAATGGGTAAATATGTATATATATGTTTTAAAAATAGGAAATATGTAATTGATTGTTTAATATGGGTAAAAAGTAATTAATGATTCAAGAAATAGAAAATATGTAAATACCCCGTTTTATTCTTATATACATGTTAATTGATTTATTTTTCTACTTTTAAACACAAATTGTTTTTTAATATAAGGTGTTTAGATCTCGTAAAGATCCAATGACTTGGGTTCAAAACGTGGCATGTTCTCCTGATTTTGTTATCCTTATCAAACTCTCAAAGGCTAGCTATATTGGCAACATTTCTAAAGTAGTACATTGTTGTGATAGTGGCCGTGTATCCAGAGGTAAAAACATAAATGCTAATAAAGATTAATTTGTCCATTTGAATTGGTAGAAATGTATCAGAGTTAAAGGTAAGTGTGTGATAAACACAACCACCCACTCACATCTTTTTATGGAGGGTCGTGTGTACGCAATGTGATTGTCAGATAACGAAACTTGTATGGTGCATGATCTAATCATGGTAAATGTAAATTCACGCGATACTCTAACATCATTGAAGAAACAAAATGTGAATAACGTGTCTTCTCCAAAGATGATATACAATGCTTTCAGGACTGTTTAAGGGTATGCACTTACAACACAACAACACAATGAGGAGAGTTCTTTAGAACACTTAACAGATCAAATAGGGAACTGGTTAACTTATAAGTAAGATGCTAAGAACACAAGTAAATATGTGAGACAGAACAAGATAGCAAACAACACAAGTGTATGGTTTTCAAGAATGTTGTATATTGCTTCTCAAGTTCTTTTACAAGTATTACAAAGCATAGAAAGAAAGTTACAAGTACTTGAGATACTTTATACTACATCCTACAGCCGACCATACTTTGAAGGCCAGCTGGATACATAAGACTAGACAACTACAAAATCAAATGTAGAGTCAAAAGGCAGATTGTCTTTTGACTAGTGACTATGACATGCCATAGCTCACATCCTAATATATTACAAAAAGGATAAAGTACATAAAGTAGAAAGCTCAGACTCAAGACCTCAATGTACAGTTACCAAAAGCATGAACCTTTTCACCAACTCATGTAAGTTGGTGACTGAACAGAGTTGCAGCGGAAAGGTGGTCCAGCTTTATGGTAAAGTACATCAGATAAAAGCATGTTCATAAAAGTCTTCGGAAGAAATCTGTCTTCACTCTTTGGCCTCGAAAGACTTTGTCTTTGAAGCTTCGGAAGATTTCACTTTTGGCTTCGGAAGATGTTGGTCTTGGCTTCGGAAGATTTTACACTTAGAATATTTTCTAGTGCATGGTGTAAAACTTCCGAAGCATTTCTACTTTTGTACTTCAGTGCATACATGCAGAGAGACTTTGGATGTTTTGGCTGCATCAGACTTATAGGAATCCTTACAAACTCCCCTAGGCTGATGCTACAAAACATGTGAAGATCTTTAGCTGTTGACAGTCCTCATCATGATGATGAACATGCCCTTCTTCCTTAGATGGTCAGGATCACTCAGACTCTCATAGTATCTTCTTATCTCAAAGGAATCATGCGGAGGTAGGTTGAATATCTTGCCATGTGTAGACATCTTTACCACCTTGATCTCTGATCACATGCCATCTCTCTGGATTAGTTGTGAAGGTCCAGGATAAGATGGGTCTCTTAGCTGCAAGAGGAGCCACTTGAATTGGAGTTGATTGGGCTGCCTCTTCATGCACTTCCTCAGGTTGATCTGACTCAGCCTGAGGTGTAGAGGTGGATGATTCAGGCTTCTTCTTCTTATTCTTCTTTGACTTTGGTTTAGAAGCCATCCTCTTCTTCCTCTTAAAGACTTTAACTGAGAAGACTGGTCTGCAGCACCTTGTTGATCATCTTGTCTGCTCATTTGGTGTTTTCCTCCTCACAGGTTCAGAAGGAGAGGGAGTTTGACCCTGCTGTGGATCAGAAGATGAAGCTTGCTGAGGCTCAGCAGGAGGTCCAGGTTGTGTTGTCTCAGGTTGTTCAACCTTAACCTCCACTTCAGGTGGAGCTTGACTTGGAGGGGAGTGTAAGTCAATCAGCTCTCCACTCTTGATCTTCTGCTTGATTACCCTGATATGCTCATCCATTGTGGATAGAGACATAGGGCCAAGTCTCCTTCCGGAGAATCCATACAGCTTCAAGAAGCTCATCATCCTTTGTCTGTCAGCAGACTTCTTCATACTCTTTTGGATGATGGCTCTTGACTTTGCAGCATCTTCCCTCATCTTTCTCTTTGTTGCCTTTTGTTCTTTGAGCACTTGAAGTTCAAGCTGTTTGAGATACTCAAACTCAATGTACTCAAAGGACAAGGGAAGAAGTGCAGATGCCTGGTAGAGACCTGTGGCACTCAGGTAGTTGATCATGTTTTGCCTATCTGTTTCCTTGTCTACCTGAGGTTCTTGTGTAGCTGCCACATCCTCTTGCACAGGCTTTCTGAACTGGGGAGAGAGTAGGAACATGCTTGTATAATCTTTTCTGTCTCTTCTCTCTTTGAATTGGAGGTAAGCCTTGCATCCTCTGCTTCCTTCATCTCTCTTGACACTTCCATGTCAGCCAGTTCATTTAATTGCTCTAAGGGGAGAGATATAATCTCATCTATGTCATAGTTCCTGGTCTGCAGGTAAGTAATCCTGACTGCCCTCAACTCATCTCTTGAGTGTTTGGTCTGGGGGCAGCCCTGATTGCAGCTTGCATAAAGCCTGAAGACCCAGAGGAACTTTCTCCCCTTAGCTTCCTCTTCCTCTCTCTCTCTCCTCCTCCTCAATCTCCTCAGGAGTTAAAATCCTTTTCCCTTTGTCACCCACAGACCTTTGTGACACAGGGTGGAGAGAGCTTTGGCCTTCATTGCTTGGTGTAGCATCCAAGCTCTGGCCAGAGAGAGGTTGTGAGACACCTTCACCAGCAGGTGTTTCACTGAGGGAATGAATTTCTGAAGCAGTTGTTGGTGTGACAGGGCTCTCAGGCTCTATCACTGGCCTTCAGCCAAGGTTTTCCCTTTGAAGCTAATCTCAGGGTCTGCCTCAACATCCAGTTGACCAATGACATTACCTGATTGCCTTTGTCTCCTTCTAGGCTGAACTCTTCAGTAATTCTGTCTTGAATCCTGTGCTAACCTGTCAGCTTGTCTTGATTGACTTGGGTTGACAAGTGGCATGTTGATCAGGTCAAGACCTTCATAGTAGTTCAAGGTCTGAAAATTGAACACCTCTTGCTGCCTTGAACTCTGTGAAGAATGAGGGCTCTTCTATCAGCATCATACCTCCACCCATAATGTAGTTTGAAGTTCCTTGAGGTGGAGATGACATAGCCCTTGGAATGCCTTCCTCAAAGAGACTCCTAATGAAAGAGTCTATAAATCCACATCAATGTGAACTTGAGGAAGTTGCTGAGTATGCACAATTGCAAGTGAGGATGGTGAATCCTCAATGTCCATACTCCCTGAAGAACTCCCAGGTTCTGTGACTGTAATGACTTTCTCCCCCTTTTTGGTAGCATCACCCTCTTGCATAGGTGAGCTAGAGTTAGGTCAATCATTCACAGGTTCTTGTGTTCCTGGTTGAGCTCTCCTTAAAGGTCTCCCAGCTAGTTTTTCCCTGAGATAAGATATCTCAAGTTGCTGATCATTGACCCTATTTTGCAGGGTAGTCACCTGAGATTCAAGGTGACTAACCTTAGAGACTAAATAGGAGCATGTTTTTGACAGTTTTTGCACCTTTAGTCTCAGATTCCCCTCTTCTTCATCAGAAGAATCATTGGGGGATGAGATGATTGGACCAAAGTCCTCTCTCTCACCACCAGCCTCAGGTTCTTGGCTGCTGGATTTCCTCTGCACATTGACATCCTCAGTTGAGGTGTCAATGGGCTGAGTTGCCATGGTTGAGGTCTTAATGATGTAATCACTTGCAGAAGTGAGAGCCTCTTCCATATGGATATCCTGAACAGGTTCAGAAGTATCCACCTCAGTTATGTGACTGATGTGGGCTAGACAAAGGAGACTCAGGAGTACTCATCTCTCTTTGAGTAGGGGAGGAGTAGAGAGACTCATGGTACCCACTGAAACCTAAGTCTTCATCAGTATAGAATGAGAGGTTGGGAATGGGTTGATTTAAGTCTAATGGCTGGGGATGGTAACTGTCCCCTGAAGGTTGTTCACTTGAGTGTTGAGACTCAGAGTGAAGGCTTAAGGCAGTTGGGCTTGTGAGCTCATCAGGGTGAGCATGAGGAACCTCAGTCCTGATTGTTGAAGAGATGGGAGTGGTTTGCTCCTCAGGGGAAGTGGGAGCTCTAGTGTCCACTTCCTCCTGTATGGGTGAGTATATGGGGGCCTGCACAGACTCAATAGCTTGAGCAGGTTTCGTTTGGATTTTCTTTGGTAGGTGAGGGTGACTTGGGGCCTTTTTGGTGGTTGAGAGGTAGAAGGTGTGGGTTCAACACTAGCTTGTGTTGCTAGGTTGTCACCTTGAGCAATGAGCTCTAACATTTTTGGGACTAGGGCTGTTTCTACCCTGAGAAGCCTACAGTTGGCTTCTTCATAATTTTAAAGATGTCGGGCTTCATCTGTCCCAATTAAGAATATTATCTGTTTCCCTCAACTGTGAGCCCAGTTCACAGTTGAGAATGTGTTGAACATATCTAGGAAACATATAATACTCTAAGGAGTCCAAGTTAGCAAGCAAATTTGTATAAACAAATTGAGAGTACCTGAACTTGACCCCTTGAACCATTCCATGTACTATGAAGGAGAGATCCTCAGGAATCTGGTCCCACCCTCCATGCTTGTTTGACAAGCTGTGGATAACCACATGAAGCAGGTATTTCCACTGGGATGAGACCTTCCCTTTCCTGAAGGTCTTTACAGAGAAATCTCCCTCATAGCCCATCTGCTCAAAGGAATGATTTACAGCTTCCTTTGGGAAGGACAACTCACCTTCTTCATCATCCAGCTGCAAATGAGTGTTTATGATGGCCGGAGTGATGAAGATTGTCCTCCCTTGCACTGTGGCAGACAGTGCCTTCTCCCCATCCATAATGACCTCTTGGCAGGTCTTCCAAAATTCAAGCAGATGATCCTCATAGAGAGTAGGATCAATGGTTAGGGAGGTGAAGTAGTTTGATAGAGCTAAGAAACGGCAAATCTCTGAGAAACTTTCATCTTTCTCAGAGCTTAACAGAGCAACTTGGTTATGTTGCCTGTGAAGTTGCATGGAGAAATCTGGGTTTTTCTGATGTTTAGGTTGGCCATTTTAGAAGCTTAAGGATGAAGAAAGATGAAGAACAAAAGGCGGTTTGGGAGAATTTAGGTTTAAGAATAGTGTAATTGAGGAAGATAGTGAAAGAGGGGGGAACCGTTGGGCATTTATGTGAAAAGGATTTGAGACAAAGTTAATGAAAGAGGATAAACTTTGAAATCCGGATGTCGGTCCCACCTCTGAAAAGTAGTTTACTTTTGCCCAAAAAGTAGTTTTCTTGGAAGTCGAGACATCTTCCGAAGGTTATTTGCTTCGGAAGTTCTGAAGAAAAGCTTCCGAAGGCAAATTGGCTTCGGAAGAGATTTCAAAGGTTTTTGAGAATTTTGCTTCGGAAGAGAATTTTACACTCAGAGATTTTTATTCTAAGAAGAATAAATACTTCCGAAGGTAAATTGCTTTCGGAAGAAACTTTTCTTTGAAAACATACAAAGTACTTAAGTTGATTTTAAGCTTCGAAGATATTTCAGAAATTTCTTCCGAAGGTAAAATCACTGAAGCAATTATTTGTTTACTAAGACATAAACTTCTTCCGAAGGTAATTTTGAATCTTCCGAAGAGATCAAGATTTTCAAAATCTAAGAAAAGTCTTTTGAAAAGATTTTTCTTCCAAAGAAAACAAGGGCTTATGAAGGTGATATAATAGACAACTTAGGACACACAGGTTTAGAAATAAATATGATTAAGTTTTAAGAAAAGCTATTCAAAGTTAATCATCCCAATAGCTGATACAAGATATTTAAATCTCTGCTCATCAAAAGCTTTGGTGAACAGATCAGCATATTGTTCATTTGTGTTAACTTTGACTAGTTTGATTAATCCCTTTTCAAAGTTATCTCTAATCAAATGATACCTGATATTAATATGCTTTGTCCTTGAGTGCTGCACAGGATTCTCTGTGATGGAGATAGCACTATTGTTGTCTATGTGGATGGGAGTCTCCTTGAAGTTGAATCCATAGTCCAACATTTGATTCTGAATCCAAAGCACTTGAGCACAACAGCTTGCAGCAGCAATGTATTCAGCTTCAGCAGTTGATGCAGACACACAGAATTATTTCTTGCATTGCCAAGAGACTATCCTTCCACCAAGAAATTGACATCCCCCTGATGTAGACTTTGCAGTCATGTTGCAACCACCATAGTCACTATCTGTATAAGCATACAGATTGAAGTCAGAATTCTTTGGATACCAAAGGCCAAGTGATGGAGCACCTTTGAGATATCTTAAAATTCTTTTGACAGTGACCAGATGTGACATCTTGGGGTTGGCTTGATATCTTGCACAAATGCATGTAGCAAACAAGATATCTGGCCTGCTAGCTGTGAGGTACATAAGAGACCCAATCATTGCCCTATAGAGGTGTTCATCAACACACTCCCCCTCAAGATCAGGTCCAAGGGAGTGATTTCTGGCTATGGGTGTCTTAGCAACCTTACAATCAGTCATGTTAAACCTTTTAAGTATGTCTTGTACATACTTTGACTGACTTATGAAGATGCCATTGTCAACTTGCTTCACTTGAATTCCTAGAAAGAAATTGAGTTCCCCCATGGCACTCATTTCAAACCTGTCCTTCATCAGCTTCTCAAAGTCTTTGCAGAGCTTTGGATTAGTTGACCCAAAGATAATGTCATCTACATATACTTGAACTAGCATTATGTCATTTCCTGTTCCTTTGATGAAGAGAGTTCCATCTATAGTACCTCTTTTGTAGCCGTGTTGACAGACTGAGATAGAATCTCATACCACTTTCTTGGTGCTTGGTGCAGCCCATATAGAGCTTTATCAAGCCTGCAGACATAATCAGGATGATCAGGATCTGCAAACCCAGGTGGTTGTCTGACATACACCTCTTCATCAATCACCCCATAAAGAAAAGCACACTTGACATCAAGTTGGTAGACCTTGAAATTCTTGGATGCAGCAAAAGCTAGGAATATTCTAACAGCTTCAAGTCTTGCCACAGGAGCAAAACATCTGTATAGTCAATTCCTTCTTCTTGAGTATATCCTTGAACAACTAGTCTTGCCTTGTTTTTGATGACAAGTCCTCTATCATCCTTCTTGTTCCTAAAAACCCATTTGGTTCCTATGGTAGTCTTCCTTGAGGAAGAGGACATAGGTTCCAAACCTTTTGCCTTTTGAATTGAAGCAGCTCCTCTTGCATAGCTTCAACCCAACTTCCATCCTTTAGAGCCTCATCAATTTTCTTTGGCTCTATCTGGGACAAGAAACAAGAGTGAAGACAAACATTTGCTTCATGGGTTTGTCCTCTTGTTCTCACCCCTGAATCAACATCTCCAATGATGTTTGTGGTAGGATGAGACTTGTGGATCCTTAGCTGAGGGATCACAGCAAGTTGCTTAGACAGATCTAGATTTGAAAAATTTTGATCTGGCAAAGAAGATTCACCCTCCACATCAGCACACTTATCAAATTGACTTGATCCAATGAGTGTGTGACATCATTGATGTTGTCTTAATGCAGTGGTTATCAGCATCAAGAAATTTTTGATCACTTTCACCACCACCATTTTCTCCAACATTTGAAGCTCCTTCTTCTGAGTTTTGTGCCTCTAAGCTGGAATTTGAAGGCACCCAGAATCATCAGCAGGATTTGTCATTGATGTGCTGGTAGAAGCTTCATTTGCAGGAATAGTTACCACTGAGCTGAAGATGTGTAACTGAGGGTTTCTTAGCTCAAATCTTGGGTCAGGATCACCTGTTGGTAATATATCTGTAGATCCTAAAACATTCTCACAAGATTTGTTAAAACAGTTGGTAACTAAATCAAGATCAAATAGCCAATCCGGACCAGAACCTTTCATACTGGGAGTGTGCTCATTGAAAGTCACATTGGCTGACTCCTCAACTACTCTAGTTCTGAGATTGTATACTCTATAAGCTTTAGCTTGAGAAGAGTATCCAATAAAGTGTCCATCATCTGATTTCTCAGCAAACTTGGCAATTTGATCCTTGGTATTCAAGATGGTGCAAGGACATCCAAATGACCTGAGAAAACCAATAAAGGGTTTTCTCTTGTGCCAAAGTTCATAAGGAGTCTTACCATGTGTCTTAACCACTAAAACTCTGTTTTGCACATAGCAAGCAGTGTTCACTGCCTGTGCCCAGAAGGTGATGGGCAGTTTAGAGTTAGACAACATAGTTCTTGCAGCTTCAATTAGTGTCCTGTTTCTCCTCTCAGCAACACCATTTTGCTGAGGAGTCCTGGGAGCACTATATTGTCTTGTAATACCTTTTTCATCACAAAATGTATCAAGGATTTGATTCTTGAATTCAGTTCCTTGATCACATCTTATGGTTTTGACCTTGTGATCACATTGATTCTCAATCTTTAAGATGAAATTCTTTAGAATCCCAGGAGTCTCATCCTTAGTTCTAAGAAATAAGACCCAAGTGAATCTTGTAAAATCATCTATGATCACCAAACAATAAGAGGTCCTTCCTAGACTCATTAGACTGGTGGGGCCAAAGAGATCCATATGTAATAAGTGTAGGGAATTAATGATGGAGTTTCTTTCCTTTGGCTTTTGAGATACCTTGTGTTGCTTCCCTTTCAGGCATGCAACACAGTGATTATCACTTGTAAACTCGTTCTTTGGTATTCTAGTTACCAAATCATTTTTAATTAATTTATTCATGTTTTTAAAGTTTATATGGCACATTCTTTTATGCCAGAGGAAAGATTCATCATTATTTGCTTTAGATAGAAAGCAGGAAATTTCTCCTGAGGGAGATGTTTCTTGCAAGTCCATCTTGTACATGTTCCCTTTCCTGGGGGCTCTGAGCAAGATGTGCTCATGAGGAATAACCACCCCGGGCCAGAGAACAATGCACTCATGCTTAGTAAAGAGTATGTTATGACTCTGATCACAAAATTGGGATACACTCAGAAGATTGTACCCAAGCTCCTTGACAAAGTTTACCTTCTCAATGCTGAGCTTACCATTTGTGACCTTGCCCCTTCTAGTAATGTAACCTCCTGCATCTCCTCCAAAAGCAACTGGTCATCCATCAATTCTTTCAAACTTTTGGAGTAGTGACCTATTGCCTGTCATGTGCCTGGAACAGCCCCTATCAATGATCCATACAATTCTGTTTGTCTTGAGCTGTCCGTGCACAAAAGAGATGATTAGTTACATTTGGAAACCCAAGCCTCATTGGTCTTGGGCTCATCCAAAGAAGTTGAAGACAATGCAACAGTAATTGATCCTATAGTCATGCTAGAGGGATTATTTGTTGATGTTGATGAAGAACTTTCAGCCGCTTGGTCTTTCTTTGACTTCCATATCACCTTTGGAAGCTTAGACTTGACCTTCAATACTTCAGAAGTTTTGATGACTTCAGAAGTTTTGATGACTGGCCCTTCAGAAGATCTTGCTTTCACTGCAGCAGGCTTCAGTGCTTCGGAAGTATTCCTTTCTTCCGAGACCAAAGTTTCTTCCGAAGGCAAGTTTCCACTTGTCTTCTTCTTCGTTTTGGAGCTTCCAAAGGAAATAGATTTTCCTTTCGAAGCTTGCTTCTTCTTCTCCAAACTCTTAGAAGTTTCTTTCTTGGTCATGTGGAGAGTACTCCTTGGATTGTAAACACAATCTTTAGCAAGATGAGAGGTACTCCCACACATAACACAATCCATTTTCTTCCTTCTAGGAGTTCTTCTGTGTGAACAAGGCTGAACTTGATCACTTTACTTCTCCATCTTCACCTTTGTAGATGCTGTGGCAATTCTTGTGGGGTTAAGAACTACCTTTGGAGCAGGATGGTTCAGGTTGTACAGCAACAATGCACAACTGATCAGCCTTCTTCTTGATGATGGGATGATTTGGACATGAACTAGAACTCTTGTTGATGGAGTTCAAGTTTGTGTCTTCAGCCTTTACTACTTCAAATTCTGCAGAGATGAAGACTTGTTTCTGTGCAGAATTGAAGGTAGCCTTGATCTCTTGAGCCTTTATGGACTTTCTTTTGGCCTTACTGATCAAGTTCTTTCTTCTTGTCTTGGTCATCCCAACAGCTTTGCTCTCCTCAGAGGGATGGTGACCCTTCTTAGAATGCTCTTCTTCACTCTTCTCAGAGCCATTCTCCACCATCTCCTCTCCATCCTCTTCAGTCACAGGATCTATGAGGGGAAGCTCATCTTCACAAGTTCCACACCTAGGAGATCTTACAGACAAGATTGTGTGTAGAGGAGCTATCTCACAAGATCCTAGTCCTTGCTTATTTTGATAACAAACTTTTGCATGCAAGGATTAGGATATTATGTTCTTGAAGGTCTCTTCTTTAAGAACATATTTTTCTGCCTTGGCTTTGCTGATCACAAGCTCAGCCTGGCATTCAGTTAATTTAGTAATGAGATCTTTGATCTGAATCCTGTAGTTTGTATGCTCATGTTTAAGAGTTGAAATGGTTTTCTCCCCTCTATCTTTAGTTAATCAGCTTTTAAAATATTTAAGGACTCAAGATCAGATCTCATTTCTAAATTATAGGACATGTATCTATTAACTTTAGCAATGCATTCAGGAGTACAAAGATGTTCCAATACCTTGGCTTCATCGTGGTCTGCCATGAGTGCTTGGTTTGGAGATGCATCTTCTACTTGAAAGCTCCAGTCAAAGCCTCCTTCTTCAACAGCAACTGCAGCTTGTTGCTTTGGCCTCTCATTCTAGGGGGCTTTCTCAGTGTAGTTTGGTCTGGTTTGTGCTTGGCCACCATTTGTCCTTGGTGCCTTACACTCTCTTGCAAAGTGTCCCATCTGGTTACAGTTGTAACACTTTACTTTGCTTTTGTCCAGCCCAAACTTTCCACTGGTTGCATTGCTTGGAAACTTTCTCCCTGTCCTCTTGTAGAACTTCTTGGCCCTGTGAGTGAGAAGAGCCATCTGCTGGACTATCTCCATGTACTCCAGATCATCTGGATGGATACAGTCCAAATCTTCAAGAGTGAAGAGAAAGTTGCCTGAAGTTTCATCAGCAGAGACAAAGGCATGAGAAGAACTTGTCTCTTGGAAAAGACTTCCTTGAGTGTAGCTTTCCCTTGGAGTCTCTGGGAAGGTGATGAAAGGGCCCTTTTGTGAGTTGTCAAGGAAGCATATAAGATGATGCTGTGGTTCAATGCTTTCCTTTTCAACCACATGGAGGGCTGAACTCAGTTGATTGCTGGAGTTACCAGATGAGTTTTGCATGTTCATCTCCATCTGGTAGCCACTAAGAATACCTTACAACTCTGTGAGAGTAAGAGTCTTAAGGTTCTCAGTCCTCTTGATAACAACACAATAATGTGTCCATTGTTTAGGAAGAGAGGACATAAACTTCCTTTCAATGTCCCTGTTCTCAAGAGTTACTCCAACATCCATTAGAGTATCCACAATCTCAACATACCTGAAGTATTATTGAGTCATGGTTTCACCTGCCTTGAAGGTGAAGTTTTCAAACTGCTGCTTCCAGAGATCCTTCTTGTTCTCCTTTGCTTCAATAGACCCCTCATACATCAGCTTCAGTGCCTCCCATAGTTGCTTGGCAGTTTTGCACTTCTTGAAGCCTCTGTAGATGGAGTTTGGAAGAGCAGTTTGAAGGGCTGTCATGGCTTTTTGATCAATCTCTATTCTCTTTCTATCTGCTTCAGAGTAATCAGCCACAGCCTTAGGAATCATACCATCACCAATAGCAGAAGTGGTGCTTGGTATGTAAGGTCCTTCAACAACAGATTCCCACATCCTGGAGTCTTGAGAATTGATGAAGCCTTCCATTCTTTGACACCAAGTATCAAAATCTTCAGGAGTGATCAGTGGAGACTTTGTCATAGTTCCAGTTTCCATATCAGCTTTGGTTATAGCTGCATTTGAGTTGTTAAGTATTTTGTGTGTGTGAGGGATCTTAAGATGGTGAGATCTTATATCAAGAGGCTGAAATGCTCTGATACCAAATGCAGGACCGGTGAAGGGTATGCACTTACAACACAACAACACAATGAGGAGAGTTGCTTAGAACACTTCACAGATCAAATAGGGAACTGGTTAACTTGTTAATGAAAGATGCTAAGAACACAAGTAAAAGTGAGACAGAACAAGATTGCAAAAAACACACGTATTTGGTTTTCAAGAATGCTGTATATTGCTTCTCAAGTTCTATTACAAGTTACAAAGCATCGATAGAAAGTTACAAGTACTTGAGATACTTTATACTACATCCTACAGCCGGCCATACTTTGAAGGCCAGCTGGATACAATTGACTAGACAACTACAAAATCAAATGTAGAGTCAAAGGACATCTGCCTTTTTGACTTGTGACTATGACATGCCATAGCTCACATCCTAATATATTACAAAAAGGATAAAAGTACATAAAGTAGAAAGCATGGACCCAAGACCTCAATGTACAGTTACCAAAAGCATGGACCTTTCACCAACTCATGTAAGTTGGTGACTTTATAGAGTTGCAGCGGAAAGGTGGTCCAGCTTTATGGTAAAGTACATCAGATAAAGGCTTATCTCTAAAAGTCTTCGGAAGAAATCTGTCTTCACTCTTTGGCTTCGGAAGACTTTGTCTTTGAAGCTTCGGAAGACTTCACTTTTGGATTCGAAAGATGTTGGTCTTGGCTTCGGAAGATTTTACACTTAGAATATTTCTAGTGCATGGTGTAAAACTTCCGAAGCATTTCTACTTCTGTTCTTTAGTGCATGCTTGTAGAGAGACTTTGGATGTTTTGGTTGCATCAGACTTATAGGAATCCTTACAACATGTAATACTCTAAGGAGTCAAAGTTAGCAAGAAAATTTGCGTAAACAAACTGAGAGTACCTAAACTTGACCCCTTGAACCATTCCATGCACTATGAAGGACAAATCCTCAGGAATCTGGTCCCACCCTCCATGCTTGTTTGACAAGCTGTGGATAACCACATGTAGCAGGTATTTCCACTGGGATGAGACCTTTCCTTTCCTGAAGGTCTTTACAGAGAAATCTCCCTCATAGCCCATCTACACAAAGGAATGATTAACAGCTTCCTTTGGAAAGGACAACTCACCTTCTTCATCATCCAGCTGAAGATAAGTGTTGATGATGGCCGGAGTGATAAAGATTGTCCTCCCCTGCACTGTGGCAGACAGTGCCCTCTCCCCATCCATGGTGACCTCTTGACAGGTCTTCTAAAATTCAAGCAGGTGATCCTCATAGAGAGTAGGATCAACGGTTAGGGAGGTGAAGTAGTTGGATAGAGCTAGAAAACGGCAAACCTCTGAGAAACTATCATCTTTCTCAGAGTTTAACAGAGCAACCTGGTTGTGTTGCCTGTGAAGTTGCCTGGAGAAATCAGGGTTGTTTCTACTGTTTAGGTTGGTCATTTTGAGAAGCTTGAAGGTGAAGAACAAAGGCGGTTTAAGTGAATTTAGGTTAGAGGAATAGTGCAAATGAAGAAGATAGTGAAAGAGGGGGGAACCGTTGGGTATATAAGTGAAAAGGATTTAAGACAAAGTTAATGAAAGAAGATAAACTTTGAAATCCGGATGTCGGTCCCACCTCTGAAAAAGTAGTTTACTTTTGCCCAAAAATTAGTTTTCTTGGAAGTCGAGAAATGTTCCGAAGGTTATTTTGCTTCGGAAGTTCTGAAGAAAAGCTTCCGAAGGCAAATTGGCTTCGGAAGATATTCCAAAGGTTTTTGAGAATTTTGCTTCAGAAGATATTTAATACTCAGAATTTTTTATTCTAAGATGAATGAAAACTTCCGAAGGTAAATTGCTTTCGGAAGAAAATTGTTCTTTTGAAAACATATAAGTACTTAAGCTAATTTTAAGCTTCGAAGATATTTAAGAAATTTCTTCTGAAGGTAAATTTGTTGAAGTAGTTATTTGTTTTCTAAGACATAAGTTTCTTCCGAAGGTAATTCTAAATCTTCCGAAGGATAAAAAGATCAAAATTTTCAAAAATCTAAGGAATGTCTTTTAAAAGATTTTGCTTCCAAAGAGAACAAGGACTTATGAAGGTGATAAAATAGACAACTTAGGACACACAGGTTTTAGAAATAATATGATTAAGTTTTAAGAAAAAGCTACTCAAAGTTAATCATCCCAATAGCTGATACAAGATATTTTAATCTTTGGCGAACAGATCAACATATTGTTCATTTGTGTTAACTTTGACTAGTTTGATTAATCCCTTTTCAAAGTTATCTCTAATCAAATGATACCTGATGTTGATGTGCTTTGTCCTTGAGTGCTGCATAGGATTCTCTGTGATAGAGATAGCACTGTTGTTGTCTATGTGGATGGGAGTCTCCTTGAAGTTGAATCATAGTCGAGTATGTGATTCTGAATCCAAAGCACTTGGGCACAGCAGCTTGCAGCATCAATGGATTCACCTTCAACAGTTGATGCAGACACACGGAATTATTTCTTGCATTGCCAAGAGACTATCCTTCCACCAAGAAATTGACATCCCCCAGATGTAGAATTTTCAATCATGTTGCAGCCACCATAGTCACTATCTGTATAAGCATACATATTGAAGTCAGAATTCTTTGGATACCAAAGGCCAAGTGATCGAGCACCTTTGAGATATCTTAAAATTCTCTTGACAGTGATCAGGTGTGACATCTTGGGGTTGGCTTGATATCTTGCACAAATACATGTGGCAAACATGATATCAGGCCTGCTAGCTGTAAGGTACATAAGAGACCCAATCATTGCCCTGTAGAGATGCTCATCAACAGACTCCCCCTCAAGATCAGGTCCAAGGGAGTGGTTTCTGGCTATGGGTGTCTTAGCAACCTTACAATCAGTCATGTTGAATCTTTTAAGTATGTCTTGTACGTACTTTTACTGACTTATGAAGATGCCATTGTCAACTTGCTTCACTTGAATTCCTAGAAAGAAATTGAGTTCCCTCATGGCACTCATTTCAAACCTACCCTTCCTCAGCTTCTCAAAGTCTTTGCAGAGCTTTGGATTAGTTGACCCAAAGATAATATCATCTACATATACTTGAACTAGCATTATGTCATTTCCTGTTCCTTTGATGAAGAGAGTTCCATCAATACTACCCCTTTTGTAGCCATGCTGACAGAGATACTGAGATAGAGTCTCATACCACTTCCTTGGTGCTTGGTGCAACCCATAAAGAGCTTTATCAAGCCTGCAGACATAATCAGGATGATCAGGATCTGCAAACCTAGGTGGTTGTCTGCTATACACCTTTTCATCAATCACCCCATAGAGAAAAGCACACTTGACATCAAGTTGGTAGACCTTGAAGTTCTTGGATGCAACAAAAGCTAGGAATATCCTGACAGCTTCAAGTCTTGCTCCAGGAGCAAAAACATATGTGTAGTCAATTCCTTCTTCTTGAGTATGCCCTTGAACAACTAGTCTTGCCCTGTTCTTGATGACAAGTCCTCTATCATACTTCTTATTCCTGAACACCCATATGGTTCCTATGACAGTCTTCCATTGAGGAAGAGGACATAGGTTCCAAACCTTTTCCCTTTTGAATTGAAGCAGCTCCTCTTGCATAGCTTCAACCCAACTTCCATCCTTTAGAGCCTCATCAATCTTCTATGGCTCTATCTGGGACAAGAAAAAAGAGTGAAGATAATAATTTGCATAATGGGTTTGTCCTCTTGTTCTCACCCCTGAATCAACATCTCCAATGATTTTTGTGGTAAGGTGAGACTTGTGGATCCTTAGCTGAGGGATCACAACAAGTTAATTAGATAGATCTAAATTAGAGAAATTCTGATCTGGAAAAGAGGATTCACCCTCCACATCAGCACACTTATCAAGATTGACTTGATCCAATGAGTGTGTGACATCATTGATGTTGTCTTCAATGGAGTGGTTGTCAGCATCAAGGAATTGTTGATCACTTTCACCACCACCATTTTCTCCAACATTTGAAGCTTCTTCATCTGAGTTTTATGCCTCTAAGATGGAATTTGACGGCACCCCAAAAGTATCAGCAGGATTTGTCATTGATGTGCTGGTAGAAACCTCATTTGCAGGATTAGTTACCACTGGAGTTGAAGTTGTGTAGCTTGAAGGTCTTCTCAGCTCAAATCTTGGGTCAGGATCACCTGTAGGTAGTATATCTATAGATCCTGAAACATGCACACAAGATTTGTTAAAACAGTATGTAACTAAATCAAGATCAAATAGCCAATCCGGACCAGAACCTTTCACACTGGGAGTGTACTCATTGAAAGTCACATTGGCTGACTCCTCAACTACTTTAGTTTTAAGATTGTATACTCTATATGCCTTGGCTTGAGAAGAGTATCCAATTAAATGTCCATCATCTGATTTCTCAGCAAACTTGGCAATTTGATCTTTGGTATTCAAGATGGTGCAAGGACATCCAAATGACCTGAGAAAACCAATGAAAGGTTTTCTCTTGTGCCAAAGTTCATAAGGAGTCTTACCATGTGTCTTAACTACTAAAACTCTGTTTTGCACACAGCAAGCAGTGTTTACTGCCTCTGCCCAGAAGGTGATGGATAGTTTAGAGTCAGACAACATAGTTCTTATAGCTTCAGTTAGTGTCCTATTTCTCCTTTCAGCAACACCATTTTGCTTAGGAGTCCTGGAAGCATTATATTGTCTTGTAATACCTTTTTCATCACAAAATGTATCAAGGATTTAGTTCTTGAATTCAGTTCTTTGATCACATCTTATGGTTTTGACCTTGTGATCACATTGATTCTCAATCTTTAAGATGAAATTCTTCAGAATCTCAGGGGTCTCATCCTTAGTTCTAAGAATGAAGACCCAAGTGAATCTTGTAAAGTCATCTGTGATCACCAAACAGTAAGAGGTCCTTCCTAGACTCATTACACTGGTGGGGCCAAAGAGATCCATATGTAATAAGTGTAGGGGAGTAGTGATGGAGTTTCTTTCCTTTAGCTTGTGAGATACCTTGTGTTGCTTTCCCTTTAGGCATGCAACACAGTGGTAATCACTTGTAAACTCTTTCTTTGGCATTCCAGTTACCAAATCATTCTTAATTAATTTATTCATATTTTTAAAGTTTAAATGGCACATTCTTTTATGCCATAGGAAAGACTCATCACTATTTGCTTTAGATAGAAACCATAAAACTTGTCCTAAGGGAGATGTTTCTTGCAAATCCATCTTGTACATGTTCCCTTTCTTGGGGGCTCTGAGTAGGATATGCACGTGAGGAATGACCACTCCGGGCCTGAGAACAATGCACTCATGCTCAGTAAAGAGCATGTTATGACTCTGATCACAAAATTGGGATACACTTAGAAGATTGTACCCAAGTTTCTTGACAAAGTTTACCTTCTCAATGCTGAGCTTACAATTTGTGACCCTGCCCCTTCCTGTAATGTAACCTCCTGCATCTTCTCCAAAAGCAACTGGTCCTCTATCAATTCTTTCAAACTTTTGGAAGTATTCCTTTCTTTTGAGACCAAATTTTCTTGCTTTCACTGCAGCAGACTTCAGTGCTTCGGAAGATCTTGCTTTCACTGCAGCAGGCTTCAGTGCTTCGAAAGTATTCCTTTCTTTCGAGACCAAATTTTCTTCCGAAGGCAAGTTTCCACTTGTCTTCTTCTTCATTTTGGAGCTTCCGAAGGAAACAGATTTTCCTTCCGAAGCTTGCTTCTTCTTCTCCAAACTCTTTGAAGTTTCTTTCTTGGTCATGTGGAGAGTACTCCTTGGATTGTAGACACAATCCTTAGCAAGATGAGAAGTACTCCCACACATAACACAGTCCATTTTCTTTCTTCTAGGAGTCTTCTTTTGTGAACAAGGCTGAACTTGATCACTTTCCTTCTCCATCTTCATCTTTACAGATGCTGTGGCAATCCTTGTGGGGATAGAACTACCTTTGGAGCTGAATGGTTCAAGTTGTAAAGCAGTGAAGCAAAACTGATTAGCCTTCTTCTTGATAATGGGATGATTTGGATAAGAACTAGAACTCTTGTTATTGGAGTTCAACTTTGTGCCTTCAGCCTTAACCACTTCAAATCCTGCAGAGATGAAGACTTGTTTCTGTGTAGAGTTGAAGGTGGCCTTGATCTCTTGAGCCTACTTGGACTTTCTCTTGGCCTTCCTGATCAAGTTCTTTTTCTTGGACTTGGTCATCCGAACAGCTTTACTCTCCGTAGAGGGATGGTGACCCTTCTTAGAATGCTCTTCTTCACTATTCTCAGAGCCATTCTTCACCATCTCCTCTTCATCCTCTTTAGTCAAGGGGTCTATAAGGGGAAGCTCATCTTCACAAGTTCCACACCTAGGAGATCTTACAGACAAGATTGTGTGTGGAGGAGCTATCTCACTAGATCCCAGTCCCTACTTATTTTGTTAACAAACTTTTGCATGCAAAGATGAGGATATTATGTTCTTGAAGGTCTCTTTTTCAAAAACACATTTTTCTGCCTTAGCTTTGCGGATCACAAGCTCAGCCTGGCATTCAGTTAACTTAGTTATGAGGTCTTTGATCTGAGTCCTGTAGTTGGTGTGCTCATGTTTAAGAGTTGAAATGGTTTTCTATAACTCCTCTATCTTTAGTTTATAATAATTTTCAGCTCTTTTAAAATCAACTTTTAAGATATTTAAGGACTTAAGATCAGATCTCATATCTGAGTTATAGGACCTGTATCTATTTACATTAGCAATGCATTCAGGAGTACAAAGATGTTCCAATACCTTGGCTTCATTGTGGTCTGTCATGAGTGCTTGGTTTGGAGATGCATCTTCCACATGAAAGCTCCAGTCAAAGCCTCCTTCTTCAACAGCAACTACAGCTTGCTGCTTTGGCTTCTCATTCTAGAGAGCTCTATCAGTGTAGTTTGGTCTGGCTTGTGTTTGGCCACCATTTGTCCTTGGTGCCTTACACTCCCTTGCAAAGTGTCCCATCTGGTTACAGTTGTAACACTTTACTTTGCTTTTATCCAGCCCAAACTTTCCACTGGTTGCATTGCTTGGAAACTTCCTCCCTGTCCTCTTGTAGAACTTCTTGGCTCATTGAGTGAGAAGAGCCATCTACTGGACTATCGTCATGTATTCCAGATCATCTGGATGGATACAGTCCAGGTCTTCAAGGGTAAGAGAAAGTTGCCTGTGCTCTCATCAGCAGAGACAAAAGCATGAGAATTACTTGTATCTTGGAATGGACTTCCTTGAGTGTAGCTTTCTCTAGGAGTCTCTGGGAAGGTGATGAAAGGACCCTTTTGTGAGTTTTCAGGGTAGCATATAAGATGATGTTGAGGCTTAATGCTTTCCCTTTCAACCACATGAAGGGCTGAACTCAGTTGATTGCTGGAGTTACCAAATGAGTTTTGCATATTCATCTCCATCTAGTATCCACTAAGAATACCATACAACTCTGTAAGAGTAAGAATCTTAAGGTTCTTAGTCCTCTTGATAACAACACAATAAAATGTCCATTGTCTAGGAAGAGAGGACATAAACTTCCTCACAATGTCCCTGTTCTCGAGAGTTACTCAAAATTTAACATACCTGAAGTATTGTTGAGTCATGGCTTCACTTACCTTGAAGGTGAAGTTTCAAACTGCTACTTCAGAAGATCCTTCTTATTCTCCTTTTCTTTATTGGACCCCTCATACATAAGCTTTAGTGCTTCCCATAGTTGCTTGGCAGTTTTGCACTTCTTGAAGCCTCTGTAGATGGAGTTTGGAAGAGTAGTTTGAAGGGCTATCATGGCTTTCTGATCAATCTCTATTCTTTTCCTATCTTCTTTAGAATAGTCAGCCACAACCTTTGGAATCATACCACCACCAGTAGCTGTAGTGGTGTTTGGTATGTAAGGTCCTTGAACAACAGAGTCCCACATCCTGGAGTCTTGAGACTTGATAAAGCCTTCCATTCTTTGACACCAAGTATCAAAGTCTTCAGGAGTGATCAGTGGAGACATTGTCATAGTTCTAGTTTCCATATCAGCTTTAGTAATAGCTGTCATTTGAGTTGTTAAGTAGTTTGTGTGTGTGAGGGATCGTAAGATGGTGAGATATCAAGAGCCTGGAAAGCTCTGATACCAAATGTAGGACCGTTTAAGGGTATGCACTTACAACACACCAACAAAATGAGGAGAGTTCTTTAGAACACTTAACAGATCAAATAGGGAACTGGTTAACTCATAAGTAAGATGCTAAGAACACAAGTAAATATGTGAGGCAGAACAAGATAGCAAACAACACAAGTGTATGGTTTTCAAGAATGCTGTATATTGCTTCTCAAATTCTTTTACAAGTATTACAAAGCATAGAAAGAAAGTTACAAGTAATTGAGATACTTTATACTACATCCTACAGCCAGCCATACTTTGAAGGCCAGCTAGATACATAAGACTAGACAACTATAAAATCAAATATAAAGTCAAAAGGCAGATTGCCTTTTGACTAGTGACTATGACATGCCATAGCTTACATCCTAATATATTACAAAAAGGATAAAAGTACATAAAGTAGAAAGCTCAGACTCAAGACCTCAATGTACAAAGCATGAACCTTTTCACTAACTCATGTAAGTTGGTGATTGAACAGAGTTGCAGCAAAAAGGTGGTCTAGCTTTATGGTAAAGTACATCAGATAAAAGCATGTTCATAAAAGTCTTCGGAAGAAATCTATCTTCACTCTTTGGCTGCGGAAGACTTTGTCTTTGAAGCTTCGGAAGACTTCACTTTTGGCTTCGGAAGATGTTGGTCTTGGCTTAGGAAGATTTTACACTTAGAATAGTTTCTAGTGCATGGTGTAAAACTTCCGAAGCATTTCTACTTCTGTACTTCAGTGCATACATGCAGAGAGACTTTGGATGTTTTGGCTGCATCAGACTTATAGGAATACTTACAATGCTCGTTATAGTTTTAGATTACCGAGCATATAAGTAAAAAGTCGATGCAGAATCTTATGTACACCTTACAAAATAAAGGGTACATTTTTCTGGATCGTAAAAAACAAAATTACTAATGAGTTAGAAGATGTATTTCATTCATCCAACATTGTTAAGTATGTCACAAGTATTTCAAAGTGTGATTTTGATGGATGCCTCATATAAAACAAACAAGTAAAATTTAACTTTCTTGGAAATTGTTTGTAATACTTTAACAAATAAGACATTTTCTATTGCATTCATATTCATGAACAAAGAAATGATAAATAACTACACTTTGGCACTAAAGCACTTGAAGTTTACTATTAACGAATCTTTTCCCCTTGTGTTATTTTTAGGGATAGAGACTTGACTTTAATGAAAGCATGTGAAGAAGTGTTTTCATAGAGTTATCATAGTAAAGATTTAGTTTTAGTGACAACATACAACAATCAAGTGTAACAGCCACGGGTTTTCCGGTGAACATGAGTAAGGATTTGATTCTGACACTTGAAGACGACGAGCGGTGATAACAAAGGGTTAGCGTTGGGGGTAAGAAGTGTGTATGTGTGAGTGTCGGTAGTTGGAGGACGAAACAACCGCACTGTGGCGAAAGGGGTGATGGTTCATTAAATGCATCAGATTGTGGTTGCGTGATCGTTTTACCGATATGCAAGATGACCTAGGATTTCTTCCAGTTGCGGAAGGGTGTTTCTTATGTTGATCATTTGTGTTACTTAATTTGATTTATATAAAGATTGTGATAATTTTAATAAACTAATAATATTTAGACTAACCTATATACCTTATATATATATATACACACACACACACACACACACACACACACACACACACACATATATATATATATATATATATATATATATATATATATATATATATATATATATATATATATATATATATATATATATATATATATAATTATTATTATACTTTGATACCAGCTGGAAACCTACAACTAAAACATATACTACAATGCTAAAGTTAAGGTATCTTAGATAAAGTATTATCTAAGATATGGTAGTCATGACATGTCCATGACTTACCTTTTCTCACCAACTAAAGTTGGCAACTGTACTAACTGATAAAGGTGAACAGTGAAAGAAAGTATGGTCAACTACATGGCTTTTGAGAAAACGCCATGCAGTATACCAGAGGTTTGCAGCGGAGTGTCAGAGAGACCATACTTATGTCCACTGGTTCATAGTAGTATCTTCCGAAGTTTAGTTGGCTTCGGAAGAACAAGTTCTTCCGAAGCCTCTTATACTTCTGTAGAGGCTACTTCTTCTGAGGCTGGAGGACTTCTTCATATATTCATACTTTAGAAGTTGACTTCTTATCTTTTCTTCTAAGCCTTGAACTTTGGAAGTGAATACTTTGTCTTGGGAAGTTGGAGTTTTCCTTCGTAAGATGATCTTGCACTTTGTCTTCGGAAGAACTCCATTTCCTTTGGAAGTTCCACACTTAGCTTCGGAAGTCCTTTATTAGTTACACCCAAAAATAGTCTAAGTGATTTGGTTTTGGTTGCACCAGCCTTTCTAGATCCAACAAACTCCCCCTAGGCTGATGCTACCAAAACCTTACTTGTTTCTGCTTCTCAAAACCTTCAGCACCATGGACAGAAGATGCTTGTCTTTCCTTGTTCTTCCCTGAAGTCGTGCTGAGAAGTTTGTACAAGTCATTAGTAAATAGGAGATCTAGTCTATCAATCTGAATGACATGTACCCTTTGTTGTGGCCCCCTGAAGAGAGTTAGTTGACGGTAGTTATAGTCATACTCCCATCTAACTATGGATTTAAGTTCAGGACCCTCAACCATTTAAAGAAAGGCTTTGCCTTTGGTTGTTGATCCTTTCCTTTCCTCCTCCTCTGTTAGTTTCAACTCTATTGTTGCCCCCTTCTCAATGCCTGTTTTCTTACTTTCATTTCTATTGTAAATAGTAGTCAACGGCTCGCTCAAAGGAAAACCTAACAAGCCAATGTTCAATCTTGGTCCTAGTTGTCAGCTCGGCCAGATGAAGATTGCTTAGATGATTTCTGATATGAGCAGCTACCTTAGAGTTGGAGGGGTTGGAGAGTGGCTTCTCTGCTAACTCAACAATATCAAATCTGCTTAAGTGTAGCAGAGATGAGGCGTTTAGCCTGTTTAGCTCTCCACTCTCTCTCTCTCAACAACAAAGTTATGAGAACAGTCTTTGAACCTCCACTGGATAATCCTCTTTCTAGGCACAAGGGGTTGACTTGGCACCTTGTCTCCTTTCTTTCTATCCAGTAGAGTCACCAGCCTTCTTCTTAGCTTCTTTTCTTCTCATTTAGAGAATCTGAGTTGAGGCCAAAGAGCTTTATGGCTTGGTCCAATGTTCCTCTCGGCAGATCAAGAAATTGATCTCTAGTGAGGGAACATGAGGATCCATAAACATAGATAAGTGTGACAGACTTGTTAGGACCTGGTATTTGAACGAAATACCAACTGATTAACATGTAAACCAAACCAAATAGTGCGGAATCCTATTTGATTGGCGATCCAATCAGTGAGAACGCACGTAGTATCAATAAAGTATTGAATCAAACGTTAAGAATCGATTAGGAATCGATCTACAGCGTTCTATGAACTTGGAGTATGAACTTGGAGGCTTCTGGACGGCTAGAGTACGTCTGGAGTCGAAATAGAATGAATGCTTACGTTTTTCCACGAATTGGGTGGTATTTATAGGTTAGTGTTGTTCATTCGTGCGACTGAACCATTAGTATGGTTCAGTCGTGCGATTGAACCATGCGGTTGATCCATCCGCACGACTGAGTGTTCAGTCGTGCGACTGAGCCAATCTTATATTACAATCATACGACTGATCCAGTCTCCTGGTTCAGTCGTGCGACTGAGTCATTCGCATGAAGTTATTCATGCGTATGGTCCATTCGCATGGGCCATTCGCATGAGAACTTCAAATTGTTAAGTTTGAATGTATTCATTAATATAACATTATGTGTATCAATTCAAACAATCAGAAACCTATTTAACCAATTCAACATCGACTCATTAATGAAATATTAAACATTGTAAATCACAAACAACCAATATCATTTCATTAACATTCCAAACATTACATCAGTGTAAGAACAAACAATATCTATTACATTCATATCATGATCTAGGTACATACATGTATCAACAAGACTCCTCCTCATAAGAGATATCCCTTAGGGTTGTATAGTTGATGAGCTTTGTCTTGATTGCCTTGAACTCCTCTAAGGAGAGATGTTTGGAAGGCTGAGGGGATGGTTTGGGAGGTTGTTGGGTAGGTTGTGGTGTTTGGGTTTTGGAAAGTGTTTTGGGTTGGAGGATGGGTAGTTTAGGTGGTTGAGGTGAGGAAGTTGGTAAGGTTGGTGGTGTAGGTTCAGGGGTGTAGGGCTTAGAGGTTGGTTCAGTCTTAATGGGGAATGGAAAAGGAATTGGTTCAGGTTGTGATTGGGTTTGAGGTTGGGGTTGAGTGGTTGGTTTGAAGATCATTCCCTGTCCCCTTCTATATATCTCCTTCCTCTTCCCCGAGCGAATTTCAGCCTTTATGTCACTGACATGTCGCTGGAGAGTTTTCTCAAACATTGGACCCACTTGCTTGCCAGAGAAGCCATGAGCCCGGAGATAGTCTTTCATCCAGGCCTTCTCACCTATCTTTCTGGTAGCAACGTGTCCTTCTTCTTCTTCCTTCTTCTTCTTCAACCTCAGCTTTTCCTTAGCATCTTTCTTTCTCTCCTTCTCTATTTGATCTTGCTCTTTGTTGAAGATTCATAAGATCGTATCATTGTTATGTGGAGATAGTTCTTCTAGAGAGAAACCCCTGGAGGTTAGGAAAGTTATCCTTTCCCTCCTAAGTTGCTGATCAGCTTCTCTTTTCTCCTTCTCTCTCTCCTCGTCTAAGGCCAACCTTGGTGCTTCTTCCTTTTGTTGAATTTGCGGCAAAGTTGCCTTTTCTAACTCAGCTAACTCCTCTAATGGTAGCAGGAGTACATCTTCATTCACAGCTCCTAATTTGACAAGTTTGTCAATGATTTCCACTCTTCTTCTGTTGTTGACAACCTCCTAGTTGGCTGCAGCTGCTTTGCTACTTGCAGCTAGCAACTTCCCAGTTGGAAGTCTACCTTTTCTCTTGAGCTTCTCTAACCTTGTTTCCTCCTGAAGCTCTTCCTCAGTCATCTTCATCTTTCCTTTGACATATTCGGAAGTGCTAGACTTTGGGGGTTCTTGGATGGAAGGTTCAGGGTTGAGTGGTGGTAATGGGAGCTGGAGTCAATGATGATGTTTGAGCTAGGGATTGAGTGAGAAAATCCTCTCTATTAACCTCAGATGCAAGTTCTAGAATTGCATCTGTGACTTCTAGATCATCGGATAAAGAGAATAGTCCTTCCGCAGCTACAATCTCAGCTTCGAAAGATTGAAGTTGTTCTTCCGAGGCTTTGACTTGTGCTTCGGAAGTCTGTGAGAATGCACTCTCTATCCCAACTATCTCAGTTACTGGGGCATCAGTCCTTGTTTCCCCTTCAAAATTAATCTATGGTTCCACTTGGACCTTAGGTTGACCAACTCCCTCAACAGTAGTAGAAGGTGCATTCAGCCTCTGAAGCTCTTGAGCTCCAAAGTAAATCACAGACAAGTCAGGACTTGGCTATTCAATAAAAGATTCCATCAGGAACTTGTTGAAGAACCTGTTGAGATCTTGGAGCATCCTTTGGTCCACTTGAATTACAACTGGAAGAGGCTCAGGAAAAACTGAAGCTTGTTAAATGGGGTATTAAGGAAGTGAGAGCTTGACTTTGTGGTTCCTCTTGTCTTTGTCCCTGAACACTCTCCTCCTTTTTGGTAGCATCATCTTGAGAGCTTGATGAGCTAGAGGAAGAGGTCAATGAGCCCTGAATTGGTACATGCCTAACAGACCTCTCAATCTGTTTCTTAGCTAGTTTGGCCTGGAGATTTTCAATCTCAAGTTGCTGAGTGGCAGACCTATCCTATAAAGTCCTAACCTTATATTCAAGGTTTGAGACTTTAGAAAGTAGGTCTTGAATGGTGAGTTGCAGTCTTCCCTCATCTTCTTTTGAAGAATCATGGGGAGATGAGGTAATATACCTAGTATGTTCATCCTCACTACCAGATGTGGTTTCTTGGCACCCTGGTTTCCCTTGCTCAGTGATGTCTCTTTCAGATTCATCAAATGGCATGGTTGCCATAGATTTAGTCTCAGCGATGTTACCATTGTCCTGAAGGTCCATTGAGGTTCCTTCAGTAGTGGCAGCTGAATCTACATGAGTCCCCTCCACATCAGTAGGACTCACCTCAGTAAAGGCTTGCTGATGGGGGCTAGAGATAAGAGGTCTCTCTAGGCTCTGTTGATCCCTGAGAGGGTGTTGTGGATCAACTTCATTGTCCTGAAGAGACATAATCTCCTCATCAGTTCCTATTAATAGGTCAGTAAAGGATATAGAGGTTAAGCCTAATGACCCGGGACCTTGGTCAATGTCTATTGGCATTGAGCCTATGGTGGGGTTGTCCCTTTTTGGCTGCTCAAGGGAGTAGAAAGACTCACCCTTAAGGTTTACAGCTTGGGTTTCAGGCTTATGGGTTTGAGACTGAGGAGACTCAATACCCATATTGAGGTCAATTGTGAGGATGGTGAGACCTTAGACTGAGTGGGAGCCCATTGTTCCACTCTAGTCTTTTTGGATTGAACAGGAGGAGCTTGTTCAATCAGAGAAGATTGAACAAGGGTTCGTTTGGGGCGTCTTTTGTTGGAGCATATACTGTCATATATAGTGTGTCCGTCGCTTGTCGAATAGTCTAGGCTTAATGTAATACACCTGATATGTTGTAAACACATGAAACTGGGTCATTCGTAGGAGCATATGCGAATGAGACTCAGTCGTGCGACTGAGCCTTGCTAATGGGCCAGTCGTGTGACTGAGAGATGCGATTGGCCATTCGTAAGACTGAACCATAAGTATGGTCCAATCGCACGATTGAACCATACGCATGGTCCAGTCGTACGATTGAACCATACGCATGGTCCAATCGCACGAATGGGCCCAGTCGCATCTAATATTGGGCCGAGGCCTATATATACCAGTTTCAATGTGTAGAGAGATTAAGGGTTTGGGGAGGGAGTCTGCCCGGAGCCTAGGGCTGCCGAATGAGAGGGGAGATCATGCTCGATCTCCCCTTGCCAAGAGTCTTGATTCTTATGTTGTAACGAGCTTGTAATCATTAGGTTTTATCAATGAAACCATTATATTATAGTTCGTATTATTGATTGTCTCTTGGTTTTTGCTGTTGTTTATCCTTCCGTCAAGAACATGCTCGGATGTTTTCCAATCCAGTGACTTCACAATTGGTATCAGAGCTGGTTACTGCTGGAATGATCTAACAATCATTCTAGCCACCCGAGCTCTTGATTTCTTGATCAAATTTCAGATCTTGACGTTAAACCCACTTCGTGTTCTTCGTGTTTTGCTCAGATCTTGTAACGTGTGTTGTTTTATGTTAAAATCGAACTCGAAACCACGTTCCTATCACCCTTGCGAATCTGATGATGCCTATCTTGTTTCGGTTCATGTAAAATTCGTCAGATTAGGGTTTTGGGCAGCCCTGGCGGCTGCAGATCTGAAAATCTGCGTGCAGACCCGTTCATGCGACTGAGCCATGCGAATGGAGCATTCGTACAACTGGACCATCCGAATGGACCATTCTTACGACTGGACCAGTCGTATGTTCAGTCGTGCGACTGGACCAGTCGTATGTTCAATCGCACGAATGGACCATCCGCATTGACTCATCCGCATTTGTTCCAGACCAAAAAAAATAAAAAAGAGTCTGGAACAGCTTCTTGCGCAGATTTGAGGATGAGCAAAGCATATTCACCCTGAGGTTCTTTTGTCAAATGAGTTCGATGTATACCCCATTATTCGTTGGACTTCCAGAATAGGTGAATGTAGTTGGAACACGAAAGAGAGGAGAGAAGATGTCAGCAATTGGTGTTGATTTTGTGGCGTAGTCAGGAGCATCTGACTATTTATGGGCCAATCAAGTTATATCTATCCGCACAGAGAGGATTCTCATTCTTAGGGGGAATCCATGTATAACGCAATCAGATAGTGATGATGTGAGCAGGTTTCTGATGATGAATCTACATGCATGCTGATTTGTTTGATATTGTCAGCTGTGGATTGGAACCTTCAACCTTTTGCCCAATACACCGTATGAAGACGCAAGAGAGCACAACATTTATATATTGGGATATGCTGAATGTGAGGGGGAATTTCTGCAGGTGTTAATGTTAATCATGTTAGCCTGTGTGAAGATTGAAGCAATGGAAAACTGTTCATGTCATTATCTGGAAAAATCAGTCATATGGGGAATCTTGCTGCTATGATGGTGTTCAGCAAAGTAAACGAAAGCTATTGTGCCTAAATTCATTTTCAGGGATATTGTAGCAACCTGACGGATCGGCAACGTTGGCTAATATAGTTTTCGTTTCATTCTATTGACAACCAGAGCAAAGATTGACTGAAGATTGTAAGAGGTGTTATCTACTATTCGCAAGCAACGTCCAAGGGGGAATTTGTTGGAGCATATATTGTCATATATAGTGTGTCCGTTGCTTGTCGAATAGTCTAGGCTTAATGTAATACACCTGATATGTTGTAAACACATGAAACTGGGTCATTCGTAGGAGCATATGCGAATGAGACTCAGTCGTGCGACTGAGCCTTGCTAATGGGCCAATCGTGCGACTGAGAGATGCGATTGGCCATTCGTAAGACTGAACCATAACTATTGTCCAGTCGCACGATTGAACCATACGCATGGTCCACTCGTACGATTGAACCATACGCATGGTCCAATTGCACGAATGGGCCCAGTCGCATCTAATATTGGGCTGAGGCCTATATATACCAGTTTCAATGTGTAGAGAGATTAAGGGTTTGGGGAGGGAGTCTGCCCGGAGCCTAGGGCTGCCGGATGAGAGGGGAGATCATGCTCGATCTCCCCTTGCCAAGATTCTTGATTCTTATGTTGTAACGAGCTTGTAATCGTTAGGTTTTATCAATGAAACCATTATATTATAGTTCGTGTTATTGATTGTCTCTTGGTTTTTGCTGTTGTTTATCCTTCCGTCAAGAACATGCTCGGATGTTTACCGATCCAGTGACTTCACATCATTGGTATGTAATAGTGATGGGGTGAGAAGGTAGATTTGGCAATGTGAGGGTAGTTGCTGGTGTGGGTTCATCACCTGTGGGGTTAACAGGGATGTCACCAGGAGCCATTGGCTCAATCATACCTGGAAGAAGAGCAGTGTGTCTTCCAGTGAACTTGGTGGACACTCTCTTCAAAATCTTAAAGATGGTTGGCCTCATTTGAGGGACAGTCAGAGCAGCTGCACAGACAAGCTGACTCTGGTCCAACTCATAGTTGATTATGTGCTGAAGGAACCTGGGATACATGAAGAATGTGTCCCGTTGGAGGTTCCCCATAAGATTAGTCAGCATAAACCTTGAGTAATCAAAGCAGAGGCTTTTCACCAATCCATGAACTAGGCACCCTAGTTCATATGGGATTTGATCCCATCCCCCAGACTTGTTTGACAAGTAATGGAAAACAACATGCAGCAGGAACTTCCAGTTGTAAGAGAAGTTGAACTTGTAGACTGTAGACCTGCTTACATCTCCACCATATCCCATTTGGATATAGGTGTTGTCCAAATCTGTCTTGGGAAACTCTGTAGGAGCGCCCTCATCATAAAGCTCCAGATGCTCCCTGATGAGTTGTTCAGAAATAACCAACTCCTAGCCACAAATTCTCGACCTTATTACCCAAACCCCATTTAGGGTTTAAATCTGACCATTGGCCCAAAATTCAGCCATGTGATTTTAGTAAACAGTAGGGTTAATAGTCAGAGCGGTATAATAAGATGATTGGGTAAGAAAGGAAATGATATCAGAGAAGTCAGCATCCCTTGAAGAATCAAGGAGTGTGACTTGGTTGTGCTGAAGGTTAAGTGCCATTGAGAAAGTTGCAGGAATATGAGTTCGGAATTGGGTGAATTGGGGATGAAGAAAGCTTTTAGGGCAGTAAATTTGGTAAAAAGATGAAAATGATTAGTCGGGGTTATTTAAATGGGTGAAATGGCGGTTTAGGGGGTTTGGATAAGGTGACATGATGTTTTAGTGGATGATGTGACATGGGCGGTAAGGTTTAGTCCATTTAAATAATCTGACATCATTAACAAAATCTTTACTTTTTACAGAGTGGGGCCCAAAAGATTTTCCGTTACACAGTAAAGTCTTTCTTCTGAGTATAAAGCATTTCTGAAGGTAATCTTCTTTCGAAGGCAATTTTACTTCCGAAGGTAAAGTTCTTACTTCCGAGAGTAAAAATTCCTTTCCGAATGGAGAGTTTTATAAGCTTCGGAAGTAGATCTGATATGTAATCAATCGCTTCTTCCGAGACTAAAAACTCTTCCGAGAAGAAAATTATCCTAGGAGGAATGTTGCTTCGGAAGATATGTAAAACATCTTCCGAGGGTTAATTCCTCTTCGGAAGAATTTATACTTAGTGAAAATTTCAGAGGAGGACCGTTTGTAACAGGGCTTAGATTGTTTTGACACAAGACTTTACACATTTAAAAAGGTTTTCAAATAAGACAGACTAATCAATGTTTATCATCCCAATAGCTGTAATGAGATACTTGAATCTTTGTTCATCAAAAGCTTTGGTGAACAAGTCAGCATATTATTCATTTGAGTCAACTTTGATTAGTTTAATCAGATTTTTCTCACGAATACCTCTAATGAAATGGTACCTGATATCAATGTGCTTTGTCTTGGAGTGCTTCACTTGATTTTTAGTAATGGAGATGGCACTATTGTTGTCAATGTGGATAGAGTGCTCATGAAGTTGAATCCGTAGTCTATCATCTGGTTCTAAATCCACAGCAGCTAAGCACATCAACTAGCAGCAACAATATATTTAGCTTCAGCAGTTGATGTTGAGACACAGGACTGCTTCTTGCATTGCCATGAGATGATCCTTCCACCAAAAAATTAACATCCACTTGATGTTGATTTCTTGTTGATATTGTAGCCACCATAGTCACTGTCAGAGTAGCCATAGAGATTGAAATTGTTGTTCTTTGGATACTAGAGACCTAATTTAGGTGCTCCTTTGAGGTATTTGAGGATTCTCTTGGCAGCAACTAGATGAGACACCTTTGGAGCAGCCTGATATCTTGCACAAATGCAGGTTGCAAACATGATATCAGGTCTACTTGCTGTAAGATACATCAGAGAACCAATCATTGCTCTATACTGATGTTGATCAGTATCCTCCCCCTAAGAGTCAGGACAAAGATTATGGTTTCTTGGTATAGGTGTTTTGGTTGGCTTACAATCTTTCATATCAAATCTTTCTAAGATGTCCATACTTAGATTGATTGATGAAAAACCCTTCCTTCATTTGTTTCACATGAATTCAAGGAAAAAGTCCATTTTTCCCACGGAACTCATCTCAAACTTCTTCTTCATAATGCTCTCAAAGACTTTACACATTTGATCGTTTGAGGAACCAAATATGATGTCATCAACATAGATTTGAACGAGCAAGATGTCTTTTCCAGACTTCCTTATGAAAAGAGTCTTGTCAATGGTACCTCTAGTGTGACCATTCTTTAGGAGAAACTCAGACAATGTCTCATACCATAGCCTAGGTGCTTAGTGCAATCCATATAGAGCTTTATCCAATTTGCACACATAGTTGGGGTGCTGTGTGTAAGGATTCCTATAAGTCTGATGCAGCCAAAACATCCAAAATCTCTCTGCATGCATGCACTGAAGAACATAAGTAGAAATGCTTCGGAAGTTTTACACCATGCACTAGAAATATTCTTCGGAAGTTTTACACCATGCACTAGAATTATTCTAAGTGTAAAATCTTTCGAAGCCAAGACCAACATCTTCTGAAGCCAAAAGTGAAGTCTTCCGAAGCTTCAAAGACAAAGTCTTTCGAAGCCAAAGAGTGAAGACGGATTTCTCCCGAAGACTTTTAGAGACATGCCTTTATCTGATGTACTTTATCATAAAGCTGGACCACCTTTCTGCTGCAACTCTGTAAAGTCACCAACTTACATGAGTTAGTGAAAAGGTCCATGCTTTTGGTAACTGTACATTGAGGTCTTGAGTCTGTGCTTTCTACTTTATGTACTTTTATCCTTTTTGTAACATATTAGGATGTGATCTATGGCATGTCATAGTCACTAGTCAAAAGGCAATCTGCCTTTTGACTCTACATTTGATTTTGTGTGTTGTCTAGTCTTATGTATCCAGCTGGCTTTCAAAGTATGGCCGGCTGTATGATGTAGTATGATGTAGTATACAACATTCTTGAAAACCAATTTCTTGTGTTGTTTACTATCTTGTTCTGTCTCATTCTTACTTGTGTTCTTAGCATCTTTCACTAAAGTTAACCAGTTTCCTATTTGATCTGTTAAGTGTTCTAAGTAACTCTCCTTATTGTGTTGTTGTGTTGTAAGTGCATACCCTTCAACGGTCCTGTCTTTGGTATCAGAGCATTTCAGGCTCCTGATATAAGATCTCACCATCTTATGACCCCTCACACACACAAAATACTTAACAACTCAAATGGCAGCTATTACCAAAGTTGATATGGAAACTAGAACTATGACAAAGTCTCCACTGGTCACTCTTGAAGACTTTGATACTTGGTGTCAAAGAATGGAAGGCTTCATCAAGTCTCAAGACTCCAAGATGTGGGACTATGTTGTTGAAGGACCTTACATACCAAGCATCACTTCTGCTACTGGTGGTGGTATGATTCCAAAGATTGTGGCTGATTACTCGGAAGAAGACAGGAAGAGAATAGAGATTGATCAGAAAGCCATAACAACCCTTCAAACTGCTCTTCCAAACTCCATCTACAGAGGCTTCAAGAAGTGCAAAACTACCAAACAACTATGGAAAGCACTAAAGCTGATGTATGAGGGGTCTACTAAAGCAAAGGAGAACAAGAAGGATCTCCTGAAGCAGCAGTTTGAAAACTTCACCTTTAAGGTAGGTGAAACCATGACTCAACAATACTTCAGGTATGTTGAGATTGTGGATACTCTAATGGATGTTGGAGTAACTCTTGAGAACAGGGATATTGTAAGGAAGTATATGTCCTATCTTCCTAGACAATGGACACATTACTGTGTTGTTATCAAGAGGACTGAGAACCTTAAGACTCTTACTCTTACAGAGTTGTATGGTATTCTTAGTGGCTACCAGATGGAGATGAACATGCAAAACTCATCTGGCAACTCCAGCAATCAACTGAGTTCAGCCCTCCATGTGGTTGAAAGGGAAAGCATTGAGCCACAACATCATCTTATATGCTACCCTGACAACTCACAAAAGGGCCCTTTCATCACCTTCCTAGAGACTCCAAGGGAAAGCTACACTCAAGGAAGTCCTTTCCAAGAGACAAGTTCTTCTCATGCTTTTGTCTCTGCTGATGAAACCACAGGAAACTTTTTCTTCATCGTTGAAGATTCGGATTGTATCCATCCAGATGATCTGGAGTACATGGAGATAGTCCAGCTGATGGCTCTTTTCACTCACAGAGCCAAAAAGTTCTACAAGAGGACAGGGAGAAAGTTTCCAAGCAATGCAGCCAGTGGAAAGTTTGGGCTGGATAAAAGCAAAGTAAAGTGTTAGAACTGTAACCAGATGGGACACTATGCAAGGGAGTGTAAGGCGCCAAGGACAAATGATGCCCAAGCACAAACCAGACCAAACTACACTGAGAAAGCCCCCCGGAATGAGAAGCCAAAGCAGCAAGCTGCAGTTGCTGCTGAAGAAAGAGGTATTGATCGGAGCTTTCAGGTAGAAGATACATCTCCAAACCAAGCACTCATGGTAGACCATGATGAAGCCAAGGTATTGCAACATCTTTGTACTCCTGAATGCATTGCTAAAGTCAATAGATACAGGTCCTATAACTTAGAAATGAGATCTGATCTTGAGTCCTTAAATATCTTAAAAGTTGATGTTAAAAGAGCTGAAAATGATTATAAACTAAAGATAGAGGACTTAGAGAAAACCATTTCAACTCTTGAACATGAGCACACAAACTAGAGGACTCAGATCAAAGACCTCATTACTAAGTTAACTGAATGTCAGGCTGAGCTTGTGATTAGCAAAGCCAAGGCAGAAAAATATGTTCTTGAAGAAGAGACCTTCAAGAACATAATATCCTCATCCTTGCATGCAAAATTTTGTTATCAAAATAAGCAGGGACTGGGATCTTTGTGAGATAGCTCCTCCACACACAATCTTGTTAGTAAGATCTCCTAGGTGTGGAACTTGTGAAGATGAGCTTCCTCTCATGGATCCTGTGACTGAAGAGGATGAAGAGGAGATGGTGGAGAATGGTCTAAGAAGAGTGAAGAGGAGCATTCTAAGAAGGGTCACCATCCCTCTGAGGAGAGCAAAGCTGTTGGGATGACCAAGTCAAGGAGAAAGAACTTGATCAGGAAGGCCAAAAGAAAGTCCAAAAAGGCTCAAGAGATCAAGGCCACCTTCAATTCTGCACAAAAGCAAGTCTTCATCTCTGCAGGATTTGAAGTGGTGAAGGCTGAAGACACCAACTTGAACTCCATCAACAAGAGTTCTGGTTCATGTCCAAATCATCCTATCATCAAGAAGAAGGCTGATCAGTTGTGCACCACTGCTGTACAACCTGAACCATCCAGCTCCAAAGGTAGTTCTATCCCCACAAGAATTGCCACAGCATCTGCAAAGATGAAGATGGAGAAGAAAAGTTATCAAGTTCAGCCTTGTTCACAAGAGAAAACTCCAAGAAGGAAGAAAATGGACTGTGTTATGTGTGGGAGTACTTCTCATCTTTCTAAGGATTGTGTTTACAATCCAAAAAGTACTCTCCACATGACCAAGAAAGAAACTTCTAAGAGTTTGAAGAAGAAGAAGTAAGCTTCGGAAGGAAAATTTGTTTCCTTCGGAAGCTCCAAAATGAAGAAAAAGACAAGTGGAAACTTGCCTTCGGAAGAAAATTTGGTCTCGGAAGAAAGTAATACTTCTGAAGCACTGAAGCCTGTTGCAGTGAAAGCAAGATTTTCCGAAGGTCCAGTCATCAAAACTTTCTAAGTCATCAAAACTTCCGAAGTATTGAAGGTCAGGTCTAAGCTTCCAAAGGTGGTGTGGAAGTCAAAGAAAGACCAAGTGGCTGAAAGTTCTTCATCAACATCAGCAAATGATCCTTCTAGCATGACTATAGGATCAATTACTGTTGCATTGTCTTCAACTTCTTTTGATGAGCCCAAGACCAATGAGGCTTGGGTTTCCAAATGTAACTAACCATCTCTTTTGTGCAGGAACAGCTCAAGACAAACAGAAATGTATGGATCATTGACAGTGGTTGTTCTAGGCACATGACAGGCAACAAGTCACTACTCTAAAAGTTTTGAAAGAATTGATGGAGGACCAGTTGCTTTTGGAGGAGATGTAGGAGGTTACATTACAGGAAGGGGCAAGGTCACAAATGGTAAGCTCAGCATTGAGAAGGTAAACCTTGTCAGGGAGCTTGGGTACAATCTTCTGAGTGTATCCCAATTTTGTGATCAGAGTCATAACATGCTCTTCACTGAGCATGCGTGAATTGTTCTTAGGCCCGGGTTGGTCATTCCTCATGAGCACATCCTGCTCAAATCCCCAGGAAAGGGAACATGTACAAGATGGATTTGCAAGAAACATCTCCCTCAGGTGAAGTTTCATGCTTTCTGTCTAAAGCAAATAATGATGAATCTTTCTGCTGTCATAAAAGAATGTGCCATGTAAACTTTAAAAATACGAATAAACTAATTAAGAATGATTTAGTAACTGGAATACCAAAGAAAGAGTTTACAAGTGATGACCACTTTGTTGCATGCCTGAAAGGGAAGCAAGACAAGGTATCTCACAAGCCAAAGAAAAGAAATTCCATCATTAATCCCCTACACTTATTACATATGGATCCCTTTGGCCCCACCAGTGTAATGAGTCTAGGAAGGACCTCTTATTGTTTGGTGATCACAAATGACTTTACAAGATTCACTTGGGTCTTCTTTCTTAGAACTAAGGATGAGACCCCTGAGATTCTGAAGAATTTCATCTTAACGATTGAGAATCAATGTGATTACAAGGTCAAAACCATAAGATGTGATCAAGGAACTGAATTCAAGAATCAAATCCTTGATACATTTTATGATGAAAAAGGTATTACAAGACAACATAGTGCTCCCAGGACTCCTCAACAAAATGGTGTTGCTGAGAGGACAAACAAGACACTAATTGAAGCTGCAAGAACTATGTTGTCTGACTCTAAACTGCCCATCACCTTCTGGGCAGAGGCAGTGAACACTACTTGCTATGTGCAAAACAAAGTTTTAGTGGTTAAGATACATGGTAAGACTCCTTATGAACTTTGGCACAAGAGAAAACCTTTCATTGGTTTTCTCAGGTCATTTGGATGTCCTTGCACCATCTTGAATACCAAAGATCAAATTGCCAAGTTTGCTGTGAAATCAGATGGACACTTCATTGGATACTCTTCTCAAGCTAAAGCTTATAGAGTATACAATCTCAGAACTAGAGTAGTTGAGGAGTCAGCCAATGTGACTTTCAATGAGCATACTCCCAGTGTGAAAGGTTCTGGTCTGGATTGGCTATTTGATCTTGATTTAGTTACCAACTGTTTTAATAAATCTTGTGAGAATTTTTCAGGGTCTACAGATATACTACCTACAGGTGATCCTGACCCAAGATTTGAGCTAAGAAGACCTTCAAGCTACACATCTTCAGCTCCAGTGGTAACCAATCCTGCAAATGAAGTTTCTACCAGCATATCAATGACAAATCCTGCTGATTCTTCTGGGGTGCCTTCAAATTCCAGCTTAGAGGCACAAAACTCAGATGAAGGAGCTTCAAATGTTGGAGAAAATGGTGGTGGTTAAAGTGATTAGGAATTTCTTGATGCTGATAACCACTCCATTGAAGACAACATCAATGATGTTACACACTCATTGGATCAAGTCAATCTTGATAAGTGTGCTGATGTGGAGGATGAATCTTCCTTGCCAGATCAGAATTTCTCAAATTTAGATATGTCTAAGCAACTTGCTGTGATCCCTCAGCTAAGGATCCACAAGTCTCATCCTACCACAAACATCATTAGAGATGTTGATTCAGGGGTGAGAACAAGAGGACAAACCCATGATGCAAATGTTTGTCTTCACTCTTGTTTCTTGTCCCAATAGAGCCAAAGAAAATTGATGAGGCTCTAAAGGATGGAAGTTGGGTTGAAGCTATGCAAGAGGAGCTGCTTCAATTCAAAAGGCAAAATGTTTGGAACCTATGTCCTCTTCCTTAAGGGAATACTACCATAGGAACCAAATGGGTCTTCAAGATAAGAAAGATGATAGAGGACTTGTCATCAAGAACAAGGCAAGACTAGTTGTTCAAGGGTATACTCAAGAAGAAGGAATTGACTACACAGATGTTTTTGCTCATGTAGCAAGACTTGAAGCTGTTAGGATATTCCTACCTTTTGCTGCATCCAACAACTTCAAGGTCTACCAACTTTGACGTCAAGTGTGCTTTTCTCTATGGGGTGATTGATGAAGAGGTGTATGTCAGACAACCACCTGGGTTTGCAGATCCTGATCATCCTGATTATGTCTGTAGGCTTGATAAAGCTCCTTATGGGTTGCACCAAGCACCAAGGAAGTGGTATGAGACTCTATCTCTGTATCTCTATCAGTGTGGCTACAAAAGGGGTACTATAGATGAAACTCTCTTCATCAAAGGAATAGGAAATGACATAATACTAGTTCAAGTATATGTAGATGACATTATCTTTGGGTCAACTAATCCAAAGCTCTGCAAAGACTTTGAGAAGCTGATGAAGGACAGGTTTAAAATTAGTGCCATGGGGGAACTCAACTTCTTTCTAGGAATTCAAGTGAAGCAAGTTGACAATGGCATCTTCATAAGTCAGTCAAAGTATGTACAAGACATACTTAAGAGATTCGACATGACTGATTATAAGGTTGCTAAGACACCCATAGCCAAAAATCATTCCCTTGGACCTGATCTTGAGGGGGAGTGTGTTGATGAACATCTCTAAAGGGCAATGATTGGGTCTCTTATGTACCTCACAGCTAGCAGGCCAGATATCATGTTTGCTACATGCATTTGTGCAAGATATCAAGCCAACCCCAAGATGTCACACCTGGTCACTGTCAAAAGAATTTTAAGATATCTCAAAGGTGCTCCATCACTTGGCCTTTGGTATCCAAAGAATTCTGACTATATTCTGTATGCTTATACAGATAGTGACTATGGTGGTTGCAACATGACTGCAAAGTCTACATCAGGGGGATGTCAATTTCTTGGTGGAAGAGTACTCTCTTGGCAATGTAAGAAACAATCCTGTGTATCTACATCAACTACTAAGGCAAAATACATTGCTGCTGCAAGCTGCTGTGCTCAAGTGCTTTGGATTCAAAATCAGATGCTGGACTATGGATTCAATTACAAAGAGACTCCCATCCACATAGACAACAACAGTGTTATCTCAATCACATAAATTCATGTGCAACACTCAAGGACAAAGCATATCAAAATCAGGTATCATTTGATTAGAGATAACTTTAAAAAGGGATTAATCATCTGTTCACCAAGGTTTTTGATGAACAGAGATTTATATATCTTGTATCAGCTATTGGGATGATTAACTTTGAATAGCTTTTCTTAAAACTTAATCATATTATTTCTAAAACCTATGTGTCTTAAGTTGTCTATTTTATCACCTTCATAAGCCCTTGTTTTCTTTTGAAGAAAATCGTTTCAAAAGACTTTTCTTAGATTTTTGAAAATTTTGATCTCTTTTCTTTTCGAAAGATTTAAAATTACCTTCGGAAGATATTTATGTCTTAGTAAACAAATAACTACTTCATTAATTTTACCTTCAGAAGAAATTTCTGAAATATCTTCCGAAGCTTAAAATCGACTTAAGTACTTTTATGTTTTAAAAGAGCAAGTTTCTTCCGAAAGCAATTTACCTTCGGAAGTTTTCATTCTCTTTAGAATAAAAAAACTCTGAGTGTAAATTCTCTTCCGAAGCAAAATTCTCAAAAACCTTTAAAATATCTTCCGAAGCCAATTTGTCTTTGGAAGCTTTTTCTTCAGAACTTCCGAAGCAAAATAACCTTCGGAAGATTTCTCGACTTCCAAGAAAACTACTATTGGGCAAAAGTGAACTACTTTTCAGAGGTGGGACCGACATCCGGATTTCAAAGTTTATCCTCTTTTATTAACTTTGTCTTAAATCCTTTTCACATAAATACCCAACGGTTCCCCCCTCTTTCACTATCTTCTTCAATTACACTATTCCTTAAACCTAAATTCTCCCAAACCGCCTTTGTTTTTCATCTTCCTTCACCCTTAAGCTTCTCAAAATGGCCAACCTAAACCGTAGAAACAACCCTGATTTCTCCATGCAACTTCACAGGCAACACAACCAGGTTGCTCTGTTGAGCTCTGAGAAAGATGAAAGTTTCTCAGAGGTTTGCCATTTTCTGGCTCTGTCCAACTACTTCACCTCCCTAACCATTGATTCTACTCTCTATGAGGATCATCTGCTTGAATTCTGGAAGACCTGTCAAGAGGTCATTATGGATGGGGAGAAGGCACTGTCTGCCACAATACAGGGAAGGACAATCTTCATCACTCGGGCCATCATTAACACTCACTTACAATTGGATGATGAAGAAGGTGAGTTGTCCTTCCCAAAGGAAGCTATGAGGGAGATTTCTCTGTAAAGACCTTCAGAAAAGGGAAGGTCTCATCCCAGTGGAAATACCTGCTTCATGTGATTATCCACAGCTTGTCAAACAAGCATGGAGGATGGGACCAGATTCCTGAGGATCTCTCCTTCATAGTGTATGGAATGGTTCAAGGGGTCAAGTTGAGGTACTCTCAGTTTGTTTATACCAATTTGCTTCTAACTTGGACTCCTAAGAGTATTATATGTTTCCTAGATATGTTCAATACATTCTCAACTATGAACTGGGCTCACAGTTGAGGGAAACAAATAATATTCTTAAATTGGTTTAGATGAAGCCCGACATCTTTAAAATTATAAAGAAGCCAACTGTAGGCTTCTCATGGGTAGAAACAGCCCTTGTCCCAAAAATGTTAGAGCTTATTGCTCAAGGTGACAACCTAGCAACACAAGCTAGTGTTGAACCCACACCTTCTATCTCCTAACCACCAAAAAGACCACAAATCACCCTCACCTACCAAAGAAAATCCAAACGAACCCCTGCTCAAACTATTGAGTTTGTGCAGATCCCCATACACTCACCCATACAGGAGGAAGTGGACACTAGAGCTCCCACTTCCCCTGAGGAGCAAACCACTCCCATCTCTTCAAGAATCAGTGGTGAGGTTCCTCATGCTCACCCTGATGAGATCACAAGCCCAACTGCCTTAAGCCTTCACTCTGAGTCTCAACACTCAAGTGAACAACCTTCAGGGGACAGTTACCATCCCCAGCCTTTAGACTTAAATCAACCCATTCCCAACCTCTCATTCTATACTGATGAAGACTTAGGTTTCAGTGAGTACCATGAGTCTCTCTACTCTTCCGCTACTCAAAAAGAGATGAGTACTCCTGAGTCTTCTTTGTCTAGCCCACATCAGTCACCTATCACTAAGATGGATCTCCATGAACCTGTTCAGGAAGTCCATATGGAAGAGGCTCTCACTTCTGCAAGTGATTATATCATTAAGACCTCAACCATGGCAACTCAGCCCATTGACACTTCAACTGAGGCTGTCAATGTGCAGAGGAAATCCAGCAGCCAAGAACCTAAAGCTGGTGGTGAGAGAGACGACTTTGGTCCAATCATCTCATCTCCAAATGATTCTTCTGATGAAGATGAGGGGAATTTGAGACTAAAGGTGCAAAAACTGTCAAAAGCATGCTCCTATTTAGTCCCTAAGGTTAGTCACCTTGAATCTCAGGTGACTACCCTACACAACAGGGTCAATGATCAGCAACTTGAGATATCTTATCTCAGGGAAAAACTAGCTGGGAGACCTTTAAGGAGAGCTCAATCAGGAACACAAGAACCTGTGAATGTGATTGACCTAACTCCTAGCTCACCTATGCAAGAGGGTGATGCTACCAAAAAGAGGGAGAAAGTCATTACAGTCACAGAACCTGGGAGTTCTTCAGGGAGTATGGAGATTGAGGACTCACCATCCTCACTTGCAATTGTGCATACTCAGCAACTTCCTCAAGTTCACATTGATTTGGACACTATAGACTCTTTCATTAGGAGTCTCTTTGAGAATGGCATTCCAAGGGCTATATCATCCCCACCTCAAGGAACTTCAAACTACATTATTGGGTGAAGGTATTATGCTGATAGAAGAGCCCTCATTCTTCAAAGAGTTCAAGGGCAGCAAGAGGTGTTCAATTTTCAGACCTTGAACTACTATTTCTTGACCTGGTCAACATGCCACTTGTCAACCCAAGTCAATCTAGACAATCTGACAGGTTAGCACAAAGGATTCAAGACAGAATTACTGAAGAGTTCAGTCTAAGAAGGAGACAAAGGCAATCAGATAATATCATTGGTCAACTGGATGTTGAGGCAGACCCTAAGATTAGCTTCAAAGGGAAAACCTTGGCTGAAGGCCCAGTGATAGAGCTGAGAGCCCTGTCACACCAACAACTACTTCAGAAATTCATCCCCTTAGTGAAACACCTACTGGTGAAGGTGTCTCACAACCTCTCTCTGGCCAGAGCTTGGATGCTATACCAAGCAATGAAGGCTAAAGCTCTCTCCACCCTGTGTCATAAAGGTCTGTGGGTGACAAAAGGAAAAGGATTCTAACTCCTAAAGAGATTGAGGAGGAGGAGGAGAGAGAGGAAGAGGAAGCTAAGGGGAGAAAGTTCCTCTGGGTCTTCAGGCTTTATGCAAGTTGCAATCAGGGCTGCCCCTAGACCAAACACTCAAAATGATGAGTTGAGGGCAGTCATGATTACTTATCTGTAGACCAGGAACTATGACATAGATGAGATTATATCTCTCCCCTTAGAGGAACTAAATGAACTGGCTAACGTGGAAGTGTCAAGAGAGATGAAGGAAGCAGAGGATGCAAGACTACTTCTCCAATTCAAAGAGAAGAAGAGAGATAAAAGATTATACAAACATGTTCCTACTCTCTCCCCAGTTCAAGAAAGCCCTGTGCAAGAGGCTTTTGCAGCTACACAAGAACCTCAGGTAGACAAGGAAATAGATAGGCAAAACATGATCAACTACCTGAGTGCCACAGGTCTCTATCAAGCATCTGCACTTCTTCCCTTATCCTTTGAGTACATTGAGTTTGAGTATCTCAAACAGCTTGAACTTCAAGTGCTCAAAGAACAAAAGGCAACAAAGAGAAAGATGTGGGAAGCGGCTGCAAAGTCAAGAGCCATCATCCAAAAGAGTATGAAGAAGTCTACTGACAGACAAAGGATGATGATCTTCTTGAAGCTGTATGGATTCTCCAGAAGGAGACTTGGCCCCATATCTCTATCTACAATGGATGAGCACATCAGTGTAATCAAGCAGAAGATCAAGAGTGGAGAGCTAATTGACTTACACTCCCCTCCAAGTCAAGCCACACCTGAAGTGGAGGTTAAGGTTGAACAATTTGAGACAACACAACCTGGACCTCTTGCTGAGCCTCAGCAAGCTTCATCTTCTGATTCACGGCAGGGTCAAACTCCCTCTCCTTCTGAATCTGTGAGTGAGGAACACCCAACTGAGCAAGACAAGACTGATCAACAAGGTGCTGCAGACCAGTCTTCTCAGTTAAAGTCTTCAAAGAGGAAGAAGAGGATGGCTTCCAAACCAAAGTCAAAGAAGAAGAAGAAGCCTGAATCACCCACCTCTACACCTCAGGCTGAGTCAGATCAACCTGAGGAAGTGCATGAAGAGGCAGCCTAATCAACTCCAATTCAAGTGGCTCCTCTTGCAGCTGAATGACCCATCTTATCCTGGACCTTCACAACTAATCTAAAGAGATGGCATGTGATCAGAGATCAAGGTGGTGAAAATGTCTATAAAGTACAAGACTTATTCAACCTACCTCTGCATGATATCTTTGAGATGAGAAGATACTATAAGAGTCCGAGTGATCCTGACCATCTAATAAAGAAGGGCATGGTCATCATCATTATGAGGACTGTCAACAGCTGAAGATCTTCAACTGTTTTGGTAGCATCAGCCTAGGGGGAGTTTGTAAGGATTCCCTATAAGTCTGATGCAGCCAAAACATCCAAAATCTCTCTGCATGCATGCACTGAAGAACATAAGTAGAAATGCTTCGGAAGTTTTACACCATGCACTAGAAATATTCTAAGTGTAAAATCTTCCGAAGCCAAGACCAACATCTTCTGAAGCCAAAAGTGAAGTCTTCAGAAGCTTCAAAGACAAAGTCTTTCGAAGCCAAAGAGTGAAGACGGATTTCTCCCAAAGACTTTTAGAGACATGCCTTTATCTGATGTACTTTATCATAAAGCTGGACCACCTTTCTGCTACAACTCTGTAAAGTCACCAACTTACATGAGTTGGTGAAAAGGTCCATGCTTTTGGTAACTGTACATTGAGGTCTTGAGTCTGTGCTTTCTACTTTATGTACTTTTATCCTTTTTGTAATATATTAGGATGTGAGCTATGGCATGTCATAGTCACTAGTCAAAAGGCAATCTGCCTTTTGACTCTATATTTGATTTTGTGTGTTGTCTAGTCTTATGTATCCAGCTGGCTTTCAAAGTATGGCCGGCTATAGGATGTAGTATATGTATCTCAAGTACTTGTAACTTTTCTTTTTGCTTTGTAACATTTGTAATAGAACTTGAGAAACAATATACAGCATTTTTGAAAACCAACTACTTGTGTTGTTTGCTATCTTGTTCTGTCTGATTCTTACTTGTGTTCTTAGCATCTTTCTCTGAAGTTAACCAGTTCCCTATTTGATCTGTTAAGTGTTCTAAGTAACTCTCCTCATTGTGTTGTTGTGTTGTAAGTGCATACCCTTCAACGGTCCTGCACTATGTGTCTTCAAATCCTGGAGGCTGGCATACATAGACTTCCCTATCTATATCCCCATATAGAAAGGCACACTTGACATTAAGCTGGTAGACAGTAAAATTCTTGGATCCAGCATAAGCAAGGAAGGTCCTAACTGCTTCAAGCCTTGCAACAGGTGCAAAGACACAGTATAATCGATTCCCTCTTCTTGAGTGTATCCTTGAACCACCAGTCTTGCCTTATTCTTGATGATCAAGCCTCTATCATCTCTCTTGTTTCTGAAAACCCATTTTGTGCCTATAGGTACTTGACCAGATGGTAGTGGACAAAGGTTCCAAACCTTTTGTCTCTTGAATTGAAACAGCTCCTCTTGCATTGATTCAACCCAACTGCTATCTTTCAAGGCATCTTCTACCTTCTTGGGTTCCATCTGGGATAAAAAGCATGAGTACAAGCAAACATTCCTATTATGAGTTTGTCCTCTTGTTCTCACACCTTCAGAGACATCCCCTATGATGTTTTCAGCTGGCTGATGTTGTGAATCCTAAGTCTAGGAATTACCTCCAATTGCAAAGATAGATCCAGATTGGATAGATTTTTCTCAGGAGCTTGAACACTTGGTCCAGCTGCTGTTTCAAACTCATTCAATGAGGACTGATTGAATAAATGAGAAATATCATCATCGTTTGTTGGCTGTGAAGCAGCATTAACAGTTGCATGTTCCTTCAAGATGCTACTTCCATCAGCTTGGTATTGTGCAGTGTCACCTGATGAGGTTTGAGGGTCAATAGGTGAATCACTGGTTGAAGCTCCACTATCCCGTGAGATAGTCATACTATCAGATCTGCCAATAGTGGGAGCTTGGTTTGTTGCGGCTCTTAGAGAACTTGGAATAGGCCTGGGTAGCTCAAGCAGCTGGTCTTTATCAGAATCACTTTGAGCACCTATTCTAGCTGAAACATTCTCACAAGACGGTTTAGAATAGTTTGGAAACAATTCTAAATCAAAGATATGATCAGGGCCATTCCCCCAACACAAGGAGTGTGCTCATTAACTACAATGTTGAAAGATTCCTCAAATTGTTGATTTTTGATGTTATAAACTCTATAAGCTTTAGAGTTAGAGGAATATCCAACAAAGATAGCATCATCTGACTTTTTAGCAAATTTTGCCAAATTGTCTTTTGTGTTAAGTATGGTACACCTACTGCCAAAGGACCTTAGAAAGCCAATGAACGGGGGCCTCTTGTTCTATAGCTCATAAGTGGTTTTTGCATGTGGCTTAACTACAAGAACCCTGTTCTGCACATAGCATGCAGTGTTGACTGCCTCTGCCTAGAATGTTAGAGGCAGCTTTGAATCAGCTAACATGGTCCGAGTAGCCTCAATAAGTGTCATGTTCCTCCTCTCAGCAACATCATTTTGTTGAGGAGTTCTAGGAGCACTATATTGTCTAGCAATCCCTTTTGAGTTACAGAATGAGTCAAGAACTTGGTTCTTAAACTCAGTCCCTTGATCACTTCAAATTATTTTAACCTTGTGATCAATTTGATTTTCTATTTTAAGAATAAAAGATTTTAAAGTTTCAGTAGTTTCATCTTTAGTTCTTAAAAAGAATACCCATGTGAATCTTGTAAAATCATCAACAATCACAAGGCAGTATAATTTCCTTCCAATGCTCATTATACTTGTGGGACCAGATAGATCACTATGCAGTAAGTGTAATGGAGTGGTGATAGAGTTAACAAGTTTGGATTTATGAGATACCCTGTGTTGCTTCCCTTTCAGGCATGCAACACAGTTATCTTTGCAGAAAAATTTATTTTTAGGCAAACCATGACCAAGTTATTTTTAGCCAATTTATTCATTATTTTATAATTTACATGACACATTCGTTTATACCATAGTGTTGACTCATCACCATCAGCTTTGAAAAGAAAGCATGACACTTCACCCATTGGGGAAGCATTGTTCATATCAAGCTTGTACATATCTCCTTTCCTGGGAGATCTAAGAAGCACTAATTCCTGAGAAATTGTCATCCCGGGTTTGAGGATAATGCACTTATGTTCTGTGAAGAGTATTTGATGCTTTTCATCACAAAACTGAGAAACACTTAACAGGTTGTGTTCAAGCTGTTTGACAAAGTGAAGTTTGTCAACTTTTAATTTTCCGTTGGATATACTTCCTCTGCCAGAAATATATCCTCCGGCCTCACCTCCAAACTGGATAGGACCTCCATCAAAATGTTGGAATTGTTGAAGGAGAGATCTGTTCCCTGTCATGTGCCTGGAGCATCCACTATCCACAATCCACACATTGTTATTCTTGTCATATGGATGTCCCTGCACATAAGATGAGATGGTTAGTTTTGATTGGAAACCCAAGCCTTGTTGGTCTTGGGTTCTTCCAATGATAATGACATAATTGAACCAAAGTTTATGCATGGGGATTCAATGGATGTCTTTGCAGAAGAGGTTTGGGTTGTAGCATCTTCCTTGATCTTCCATTCCATCCATTGGTTGATCATAGAGGATGAGCTTGTTGAAGCTTGTGCAGCTTGGCATTCTTCCGAAGCTTCTTTCTTTTCGGAAGAAACCTTCACCACCTTTTCTTCCGAAGCAGTCTTCTTCTTGGATGGTTTCAAGGGGACCCTTTTGTTCTTTTGAGTCTTGACAGCTTTAACTTCCGAAGCCATTTTCCCTTCGGAAAAAGGACTTTCTTCCGAAAGCAACCTTGCTATGAGAAACCTTTCCTAAATCCTTCTCTTTTAATATTATTTGCATAATGTGTGCTAGCAGGATTGTAGTAACAATCTTTGGCCATGTGGTTTTACAGACCACACATTATGCATGCAATGTTAATCTTCTTGGAACTTGAGGATTGCTGTTTTTTTTCTTTTTCTCTTCATCAGCAACCTTTCCCTTTAACTTTTGATCCTTTGGTAGGACGGGAGTGCTGGTACTACAGCCCTTTCTTGAATCAGAGTTACCTACCACCTGGAATCCACTTGAGATGAATACACCTTTTTGCTTTGGGTCTATCTTCAGCTTTGACTCAACCACTTTCTTGGCAGTTTTTTTGGCTGCCTTAGCTCTGCTTCTTCTGGTTTTGGTGGTCAAGGGTTGATCATCACCGGTAGGAGTGGGTAAGATTACCTGGTTCTTCCCTGTGATGGTCTCCATGGTTGCATCACTCTTTGACTCATAAGAAGGTGGGTCAGCAGATAGAACCTCTTGCTCTTCAGTACCACACCTTGATTGTCTTATAGATTCATAAGAATGTGGTGGAGCAATTTCATTGGTTCCCAACCCACCTTTGTTTTGGTAACAAAGTTTAGAGTGAGAGGATGATGCAAGAATGGCTTGGAAGTTTTGCTCAGAAATAGCATACTTCCTGGCTTGAGCCTCAGCTGTGACAAGCTGGGCTTGAGCCTCAGACAATTTGGATATTAAATCCTTGATGTCTTATAGTTTGTGTGTTTATGTTTTAATAAGGACACAGTTTTCTCTAACTCCTCAAGTTTTCTTTGATAGTCAGATTCAGCCCTTTTAAAATCAGATTTTAAAACATTTAAAACTCAATATCGGATTTAATCTCCATATTGTAGCCCTGATATAACTTAACCTTAGCAATACAGGTAGGAGTACAGATATGTTCATATACTTTATTGTCATCTATTCCAGCCATGAGTGCTTGAGTAGGAGTCACATCCGGTACCATAAAGCTCCAGTCAACTTCTTGAGCCATAGCAGCTGTCTCAGTTGACTTTCTAGTGGCCTTTGGTGTAGAGGGATGTGTGGAGGCCTATGGGGTTCCCGGATTTGACTTGGGAGCCTTGCATTCCCTTGTAAAGTGACAAAGTTGGTTACAGTTGTAACATTTGGCCTTGCTCTTGTCAAACCCAAATTTGCTGTTGGTTGGGTTCTGGGAATTTTGCCTTCCAGTTCTCTTGAAGAACTTCTTTGCTCTATAGGTTAACAGAGCCATTTGTTGGACTATGTCCACATATTCCACATCATCTAGACTGAAACACTCTAGATCATTAAAGCAGTATTGATAATCACTAGAGTGCCCATTTCCTGAGACAAAGGCACAACTGTCCTGAAAGGAACTTTGCTGAGCTTGTTGAGACCTTGGAGTCTTAGGGAATGTAATGTATGGTCCAAAAAAACAGGATGGCGGCTGAGTGTATGTCAGGTACTGTTGAGGTTGGGTGGGTCCTGAGCCTTCAGCAACCATTAAAGCGTTACTAGTAGGAAGACTCAAGGGTCTGCTTGTCTGATGGCCTCTCTTACTCTCCATCTCTAAACGGTATCCATCAAGGATGCCATAAAGTTCAGTCATGGTGAGGGTGTTAGATTTATGTCCTCTTGATAGAGACACAGTAGAACGTCCACTCATTAGGGAATGCACTCATGAACTTTCTTGTGAGATCTCTTAGTTCAAGGGCATTCCCACAGACTGAAGGGAGGAAATAAGGTTCACGTACCTGAAGTATTGCTGGGTGAGGGTCTCTCCAGCAATATAGGTGAAGTTCTCGAACTGCTGCTTCAGGGAGTCTTTCTTCGAGTCATTGGAGCTGGAGTACATATGAGCAAGTGCATCAAATAGATCTTTGGCTGACTTGCAATGCTCAAACCCCACCATGATGGAGTTGGGTATTGCAGTCATTAGAACAGTCATAGCATTGCTGTCAATGTCCAGCTTCTTCCGGTCCTCATCAGAGTAGTCTTCAACGGCTTTCTCTATCATGGCACCGTTTCCACCTGGTGCTGCCACCTTTGGTTTGTACGGACCATTGACAATAGATTGTCACATCTTGCTGTCTTGATACCTGATGAAGCCTTCCATGCGTCTGCTCCATGATCTGAAGTTTTCAGGGGTGATGATGGGTGCTTTAGTCATCATCCCTATCTCTACTTCAGACTTGTTGAGGGCCATTTTGAGTGTGGTGTAAAGAGGAGTGAAAAACAGGTTGATTTGGATAGTAAGATCTCACAATCAAGAGCCTAAAAAGCTCTTATACCAATTGCAGGATCGGGTTTTGTCACTTAAACACTTAGTTTTTCTCTCAATACTCACTTGTAACACACTCGGATCAGATGAAGTAGAATCTCTTCTAAGAGTTGATAATAATATATTAAGTAGCAAAGAACACAAAGAAATAATTTTCAAGGTACTTGTATATATTACTTCTCAACTCAAAGTATTACAAGACTCTTACAAGCATATTACATGAGTTACAATGAGAAACTATATATACTAGATCGTACAGCCGGATATACTTTGATACCAGCTGGAAACCTACAACTAAAGCATATACTACAATGCTAAAGTTAAGGTATCTTAGATAAAGTATTATCTAAGATATGGTAGTCATGACATGTCCATGACTTACCTTTTGTCACCAACTAAAGTTGACAACTGTACTAACTGATAAAGGTGAACAGTGAAAGAAAGTATGGTCAACTACATGGCTTTTGAGAAAATGTCATGCAGTATATCATAGGTCTGTAGCGGAGTTTCAGAAAGATCATACTTATGTCCACTGATTCATAGTAGTATCTTCCGAAGGTTAGTTCTTCCGAAGTCACTTATACTTCGGAAGAGGCTACTTCTTCCGAGGCTTGAGGACTTCTTCATATCTTCATATTTAGGAAGTTGACTTCTTATCTTTTCTTCTAAGCTTTGAACTTCGGAAGTGAATACTTTGTCTTCAGAAGTTTGAGTTTTCCTTCGGAAGATGATCTTGCACTTTGTCTTCAGAAGAACTCCATTTCCTTCGGAAGTTTCACACTTAGCTTCGAAAGTCCTTTATTAGTTGCACCCAAAAATAGTCTAAGTGATTTGGTTTTGGTTACACCAGCCTTTCTAGATCCAACACACATCCTAATATATTACAAAAAGGATAAAAGTACATAAAGTATAAAGTTACAGACTCAAGACCTCAATGTACAGTTACAAAAAGCATGAACCATTCACCAACTTATATAAGTTGGTGAGTCTTCAGAGTTGCAGTGAAAAGTTGGTCAACTTTACAAAAAGTACATCAGAGAAAACATGTCCTTCATAGTTTTCAGAAGAAATCTGTCTTCACTTTATTGGCTTCGGAAAACTTTGTGTTTGAAGTTTCGGAAGACTTCACTTTTGGCTTTGGAAGATATTGGTCTTAGCTTCGGAAGATTTCATACTTAGAATATTTTCTTGTGGAGAGTATGAAATTGTGAAGTAACTTCTATTTAGTATCAAGTGCATGCATGCATGAAGCAATTGGTTTGTTTTGGATGTATCAGCCTTCATATAAGCCTTACAGTAAGAAAATATGTCAATCTGGCATTCCGTAGCTTCTTGCTTAGAGATTGATTTTTTTGCTTCCCGTCAGGGCGAGGATGTGAAGCGCGCTTCTAGATTCTTAAGCTATTTTAAAGACGAAGATGGATTTGGTGGAGACTATTTGTATGATCACATGATGGGTCATTTGGAGTTTTCAAAATAAGGTGAATTATTTGCATTAATTGTTAGCTATTTATTTTTTTAATGGTAATCAGAAATGTAAAGCAAATTTTGGTTGGGTTGAGTAGCTTAAAAACCCTTTTATCGTGATGTAATTATTATGGTTACAACTAATTTTGGCAGGTATTTGTATTTATATTTAATCTCATCTGCAATTAAAAAATAACTAATTAATGTTACAATGTAGCGTTAAAATTAAAAACATCCTATTTTATTTTATATTCAAGTAGTTACAAAAGCTACAGTGTACTTTTGTGAACTTTTACTTCAACCTTTAAAATAAGAATTCACTGTTTTGATACATACCTATTAATCACCTTACGAAAATGAGAAAAATGAATACTTGATTGGTACGAATAAATTTTCTAAATGTATTTTTTTTGTAATATACAAAATAACAATAATGAACATTAATCACCACCCAAAGTCAAATGGTAAAAAGCCAAATTACTATCACTTAAAAAGAAAGGTCGGTGGGGTTTCCCACCGGCCTTTCTTCCCCTTCAACTTTCATTTTTTACATTTTCAGCCTCTGATACTTTTTAAAAACTTTGTAAGATGTCATTTTAACCCCCTTAAGTTTTTAACTTTTGTGTTTACCCCTGTTCAATATAAATTCAGGTCCGTCTACGTTTAGACGTGATTAGAAACGACTCGGGCCAAATATAAATTGCTTTCAAGTTTAACTCGATACACATTAAGACTGTCTACGTTTCGGCATACATTTATGTTTTGACGTTAACTTTGTTCAGAAATGTATCGGGTCAAATATAAAACGTTTTAATGCTAATTTTTATGTACGATTGGAGTTGACCTACGTTTCAACATTAATAAGTTTGGAAACACGTTGGGTCAATATAATTTTTTCCATTTACTATACGTTTGGACGTAAATTTAGTTCGAAAAAATGTCGGAGTGATTTTAAGTCTATGTTTCAACATTCATTTTGTTTGAAAACGAGTCAGGTCAAATATTAAACGTTTTTGTTCAACGGTATAAATTCGAGTTACTCTAAATATTGACGTAAAATTAGTTCGGAAACGAGTTGGGTCGATTGTAGTCTATACTTTATCACGTCACATACGATACTGCGACAACGCGCGACGTGCAATTAACGTAGATCCTCATTACTAATGGAATCAAAATGATCTCTGAATTGATAAATAGAATTTCAAATGGATAAATTAATTGACACATTTGAAGAAATCAATGTTTAAAAAACTTTATAAAATGTCCCTTTTAACCCCTTAAGTTTCTAAATTTTCGAGTTTACCCCTATGCAATATAAATTCAGGTCTTTTTACGTTTAGACGTAATTAGAAACGACTCGGTACAAATATAAAATGCTTCCAAGCTTAACTCTATACACTTTAAGACTGCATACTTTTGACATACGTCTATGTTTTGACGTAATATTTGTTCAGAAATAAGTTGGGTCAAATATAAAACGTTTTCGTACTTATTTTTATGTACGCTATGAGTTAGCCAACGTTTTGACATTGGTTTATTTGGAAACGCGTCGGGTCAATATAATACATTTTCATTTACTATACGTTTGAACGTAAATTTAGTTCGGAAATGGTCGAAGTGATTGTAAGTCTATGTTTCGACAATAATTTTGTCTGGAAAAAAGTTAGGTCAAATATTAAACATTTTTTGTTCAATAGTATAAATTTCGGTTACTCTACATATTGACGTAAAGTTAGTTTCAAAACGAGTCGGGTCGACTGTAATCTATATTTTATTACGTCATGTACAATACCGCGACAACGCGCGACGGGTAATAAATCTGGTTGTCTATCCAAATGGAGAAATAAATTGGCATGAAATTTAACTACGACCCGTCAGTGGTGGGTTGTTCGAGGTTGTTGTTACCATTAATACGTTGAATTCAAAGTTATGTAGATGCTTCATCATCATCCTTGTTATCCAACATATTATATTAAATGTTTAAACACATTTTTTTCTTGCTAACTCTTACATCGTATATATACATATTTATAAAGGTCGGTGACATATAACACCGGTCAAAAAAACCCCTCAATTTTTTTATTTCACATATTTTACCCCTAAACTTTTTGTAAACTTTGAAAAATATCACTTTCATCCCCTTAAGTTTTGAAGTTCCGGATTTAAACCTGTAAAATATAATTTCGAGTCCATCATCGTTAGGACCTAATCAGATTTAACTCGGCTTAACTATTTTTCGACAAACACCTACATTTTGATGTAAATTTTGTTCAGATATTAGTTGAGTCAAATTTAAACGTTTCAACGTAAGTTTTGTTTTGGAACGCGTCGGATCAAAAATAACATATTTTTGTTTACTCTATGTTTCGACGTAAACTTAATTCAGACACGAGTCAAATATAAATATTTCAACATATGTTTTGTTTGGAAAAGAGTCGAGTCTAATATAATACGTTTTCATTCAACCGTATAAATTCAAGTCACTCTAAATATTGGTGTAAATATAGTTCGAAAACGAATCGGGTCGATTGTAATTTAGCGGCAACACGCGACGGGTAAAAATGCTACTAATACTTAAAATGAAAGGTTGCCGGCCAAGGGAGTGGGCCACACCACTTTTTGTTTTAGTATTTAGCACGATTACTTTCAAATGTGACAAGAATTCTCACCTAGATCAGGTGGTAAGCGAACCTTGTTTTTAAAACAAGGTTGTGGGTTCGAAACCCCTATCCTATAATCTATGGGTTTTTTCTTCATTTTCTTAACCCATTTGTGAATTTACCAAATTGTCACTCTTTTTGTTTCTGTATTTCTATTTCTATCATAACAGTGGACTTGACATTTTCATTCAATTATTTAACGTGGTTAACGTGTCGCCTATCGTACGTTTTGACGTATATTTTGATTAGAAATGAATCGGTCAAATATAAAACGTTTCCGTGCTTATTTTTATGTATGTTTTGATTTGGTCAAAGTTTCAACGTAAATTTTATTTGAAAATACGTCAAGTGAAATATAATACATTTCATTTGACGGTATAAATCGGAGTTACTTTAAGTTTCAACGTAAATTTAGTTCGGATATGAGTCGGGGTGATTGTAATTTATATTTTATTACGCCGCATACATCGCCATAACATGTGTTTTTTATGTATATCTTGAGTCGGTCTACGTTTTGATACAAAATTTCTGAAAATGGGTCAAAATCAAATATAATACGTTTTTATTTGACGGTCTATGTTAGAGTAATTCTACGTTTTAACATAAATATAGTTCGGAAAAAAGTCGGATAAATTGTAGTCTATATTTTATCATGGCACGAACAATACCGCCGCAACGCGCGACGGTTAAAATAACTAGTTAAAATAAAGACCGCAAAACCCTCTACTTTACTGGATTTGAAAAATATGTGTTAACCAACAAAATAAATTTATTTATAGATAAATTATGAGTTTTATAAAACTTAACAATGATGTTTCATATATCAAAAACTAAAACACTGAACATGTTGTGGTTCACGGTTCACAAGTTAACGGTGTCAGCTATTTAGTTATGGGTTCAATTGGGTTCATAGTTTTGATGAGCAATGGTTAATAGAACAATTAAAATTAATAATTAATTATATATTTAGCTCATATCATTTAGTCACCCATCATCCCACGCAACTTATTGTCTTTACACAATTATACAATGTTATTTGGTAGATGACTAACTCACCATGTGCTATCTACTTTTCTTGTTTTTTCTATTAGTTGGTTCACAAAGATGGATCGTGGCCTCGTTAGAGTAATCATTGTTTTGCTTGATGATTATTAAGCCTTCACCTTAATTTATTTCCTAACATTTGAGTTTGTACCACTTCTCTCAATATCTCTCTTTTCTTTATGACTCTTACACTTTTATAATTCTTTTTCATTATTCTCACAGATTCACCACCATCATTCTCTCATACACGACGCCTACACCAACACCCTATTAAAAGGGTCCACAAATGGATGATCATGGTTATTATATGTTACTTGTAAATGATTTTCTTTTTAATATAAGGCAAGATATAAGTAGTTCACTTATTATTTAACCTTTTTATTAACACAAATTCAATAATTCAAACTGTAATTTATTAATTGATAATAACTCGTACTCGCAATTTTAACAACTGACACTCTTAACTTTGAATTTTCTTAACGAAATGCTACACACTCTAACAGAGAAGTAACTTGGTCAGTATTTGATAACATACATATGACGTGATATGTACTTTTGGTTTTTTTGCCATGTTGGATTTTAATATCCAATCTATGACCCACTAACCAATAATAATCCACACACCAGTCACAACTCCAACTTTCTGTTAGTCCCAGATGTGATGAAAGTATGACAATCAATGATTTTGATATATAGATTGTGTGGAATTAGAAATCAAAGCTCAAAACAAGTGTGAGTAGTTTATAGATTTTTTTTAATGTTATCTTATTCACGTGAGTTTTAATGGCTATAGCTGACTGATTATGTAATTTATTGAATTGCTACATATAAGAATTCTATTGCTAGAGCAACAAGGTTACTTACTCTTTTAGGGATCTGGGTTTATCGATGCTTAAGAGAGTAAGAGTGTTCTCTTTAAATCAGTAAGACATAAAGAGCAAGTTTGTACATCTTTCACCTTCGTATTATATTTCTATTTAGATAAGGAACTAAGGTAGGTCAAGTTAATTCCTTATACTCTGCTCAATTAGTCGTAAGTTGTCTTGTTGTGCCAATGTTAAGCTGTTGTGAGTTGAGTTGTTCACAAGTATTTTCTTGTGCCCATTGAAGTCAACTTGTATGCGCGATTTGAGCAAGTTGACGTGACTCAAATTTCTTACAGAAGATGGGATAACAGAGACTTAACATAAGAATGGCTCTGACGTCAAGTCACATGTTTCTTGGTGATGCCAGACTTCTAATTTCTTCCATCAGTATTCTCGTTTATTCCGTCATAATACTTGGTATATTCGTCAAAACTTTTACCTCTTCGATTAGAATCATTGCTTCTTCCGTCCGAGTCTTTAGTTCCTTCCGTATAGATTACATTAAAACTTTATTATTTTGTGTTTTCTACAACACTTCCTATTGTAGGTTTTTAACAAGCTCCCATTAATGTAAGAAAGTTCATACAAAGAAGCATAATGTTTAGTGACTACATAAATTACAAAGTGATGGCCTAATATTCATTTCCTAAACCATCTATCTTCAGCCCAAATTTATGAGCTATGGTCTTAGAGCAATATCTCCACTATTGCTTCATCTCGTCTCTTCAACGCATCCACTTGTCGATCAACTCCATCGTTTTCCCTTCTAGAACAACGTTATTATCAACCTTATTTATCTTTGTAAAGATAAAACTATATGCTTCATGAGTATCCGGTGCATACTTATCAACCTTGCACTAGAAAATCAAAGGTTCGCAACAGTCGATGATGATGAATGGGTGAAATTGGAGACCTATAATGTTAACCCTCTTAAATGGAAATAAGAAATCAGCACCATGACACGAGGAATGTTTTCCTATATTCCTCAAGAATCTCAAATTCTTAAAGAGTATATGAGAAGAGAAGCTGAGATGGTCAAACCATAGAAATCCAACAAATGTCAGATTTCAAGATAAGGATTGGGATCTGAATCTGACATATGTTAGAAAAGAGTCGGAACACAATCTCCACCATCATAACAAGGAGGATGCAATTAACAGGATGATGAAGAAGAAGACACTGCTAGCTTGAGCAAACATCTCACGAAAGAAGCAATCATCTTACAAAAGAAGCAGACAAGCCTCAACCGACAAAAGCAGAACAATCTCAATTCCTAAAAGTCTCTCACTTGGCTACTTAACATGATGATGAGTTCAGCATGCAAGCGTCAGGACCATCAACTGGAACCTTTAGGTATGAAATTGCTATCCTATTATAAACACCATAGTAAGAGAAGATGTTTACCTGATGTGGTGCAAGTGTGACAATTAATGATTTCATCAGATATAATGTCATTTGTGTTAGTCTTTAAACATCAACTTCTTTGTATGAACTTTTATGTATTAGTTGTTCATATGTTTCTTTTACTTGGTGTAGTGTTCTTTTAACACTTAGGGGAGATTGTTAGGATCCTAAAATAAGAAGTGTTCTAGAAATACAAAATAATCAAGTTTTGATGTAATTTATATAGAAGAATTAAAGATTATGAAGGAAGCAAAGATTCTAACTGAAGAGGCGAAAGTTTTGACGAAGATAACACTATCCGTATGGAAGAAACAATAATTCTGATAGGAGAAATCACAATTATGACATTATGAACAAAAAGGTGACTTAACGTCAGAACATATTATGACGTTAAGTATTCGTTATCCCATCTTCTAAAGAAAATCATGACACATCAACTTGATCAAATCACTCATACAAGTTGACTTCAATGGGAATCAGTAGACACTTATGAAGAACTCGACTCACAACAACTTCACTACGTCAGCACAACAAGATAATTTGCGATTTAAGGAATCAACTTGACCCACCTGCTTTAATTGCGAGAAACGAATAGAATATTCATGTACCTCCAATTCCTTATCTATAAATAGCAATATCATACGAAGTGAAAAATACACAAACTAGTCCTTTGAGCCCTAGTAATTTAGAGCAAATACAACTACTGTTAATGACATATAACTGATCAATTAAAAGTAATTAGTTGGAAGCTATATATTAAAACTAGAAATGTGATTGATCATAGAAACTAATCAATTATAATCAATCACAACCACTGAAGTGAAGATATACAACTCACTATCAGTTGCAACTGAATATATGTGGTGCCCTTCTTCATTGTTGTTAATGTCGTTGTTAAGGTTAGTTAGGAAGGTCTCATGCCACTATTATTGACGTCCGAAGCCCAGAGTACGTGCACACTCTCTTTATATTCTCTCTTTATGTATTTTTTAAATTAATTTTTTTGAGAGCGTATGTTTTTAGTGAACTAGAGAAAAATCAATGCTTGAGAAACCCTAAATCTTAATCATATTCTTGTGTTAATGTAATATGCGTTGACATTATATGTTCACTTTATATGTTCTTCTAAGTTAGTTTGATTTGTTTTGTTTAACTATGCGTGGTTTTCAACTCTTTGTCATTGAAATTAAATGCTGGTTAATCAAACTGTAACATCAAAACACTGTTAACATCAAAACATAAAACAAAGATCTTTCAAATGTGAACCATAACTCTATATTATTATTATTTTAAGAAAATAACGTTGTGCATTGCGTATACAATTTGTCCATGTGAGGTGAAAGTCAACTGCCGAACCTTCTTAATAGGCGGGTTTTCAAATTTTGACAACTCAACACTTTTGTTTTTTCTTTTTCCACATTTTTAAAATTTCACGACTCCACCAATAAACTTATTTAATTAAGTAAATATATAGCAAAACCACGTTGTGATTTTACAAATCTTAGTAAATATATACACAATTATACGACTAGTTCTGATCCCCAAATAAATTAACATTTCTTATTTTATAATGGCTAGTGATAGAGAACATTTACCTCAACAATTTCACCGGTTGAATTTTCTATAAAAAATGATAAGGAAAAAGAACATGCACTACGAGCAACAACCACAACCAGAGCATGAGAGATTTGATTTACTTAAAGGTTGAATATGGTTAATAAAGATATATTTTATAATTATTATTAAGCTATTGATTTGAAATAGAAAAATTTTATAGCAGAAATTATATATAACTTAAAAAACAAAGCCTGATTGATAGTAATGTTAGTTACAGGTACACTACTATTATCTTAATATTTTATAATTACTTTTAGCATATTTGGTTTTTTTATAATAATTTATAAAATAAAAAGTTTCAAATACACCGTACCAATCTATGTATCAAAATAAATTTTATTTGAAAGTAACCGGGTCAAATATTATATATATTAAAAATTTTCATTAAACATAATGTCTTTCCAAATTTCAAATATATCAATTAGACGTAATTATTTTTACCTATATTTTAATGTAAATTTTATTCTAAAGTGACTATATGCATCAAGCGGTTAAAACCCACATATCAAAATATATATGTTTACTATTTATCACATCAAAGTAATGTTTTCTTAATTTCAGTCACGGTGTAATGTTTTTATTTTTACCTACTTATCAATATAAATATTGTTTAGAGTAAATTACCATTTGCATCCCTGACGTTTGTTTATTTTAACCACTTGCATCCCTATGGTTTCAAAATTGCCATCTGACCCCTAACGTTTCATTTTTATATCCATTTGTATCCAAAAGCCTAACACCGTTAGTTTTTCCGTTAATTATTTTATAAAAAGACTAAAATGCCCCTAAGAACCACACAATCAGACCTGCTACAAACCACTTTCTTCAATCAAGAAAATTTTCATCTTTCTGCAATTTCATACCCAAATTCACCCATACAATCACCCTTTTCTTCTTCTTCTTTATCTCCACCACTTTACTGTATCTCAAACATGGGTAGCAGAATCCCATCGCACCAGCTCAACAATGGCCTTTACGTATCGGGTCGACCCGAACACCACAAAGAACGCCAACCCACAATCGTCTCTCGAGCCATACCCTACACCGGCGGCGACGTCAAGAAGTCCGGCGAACTCGGCAAAATGTTCGACAAACCCGTCTCCGATCACCCACCCCCGCTCCTCAAATCCCACCGTGCCTCATCTTCTTCCCAACACAGCAGCGGATCCTTCAGATCCGGCCCGAATTCTAGCTCTAGACCCATACCCAAACAAACTCCGTCACCGATCAACGCCGAAGGTAATGGTGAACAACAAGAAGATGAACATAAACAAGCAGATGAAGATGAAGATGAAGATGTGAGATTAGATGAAGGAGATGATATCAATCAGGGGTTGATGCAACGATCATTGCCGACGAATGCGTTATTGTTGACGAGATGCAGATCTGCTCCGTACAGATCGTCTTCATTAGGGAGTATTTTTCACGAATCGACAATGGTGAAAACAGGTGAAGGTGAAGTTGCAGAGGAATTAAAGGATTTGAAGGTTGAATCAACGAAGGTGAAAGCAGAGGGAGATGAAGTTGCAGAGGGATTAAAGAATTTGAGTGTTGAATCGACAATGGTGAAAACAGGGGAAGAAGACATTGCAGAGGAGTTAAAGAACTTGAAGGTTGAATTAACAATGGGAAAACAGAGGAAGTTGAAGTTTTAGAGGAATTAAAGGATTTGAAGGTTGAATCAACAGTGGACCCACAAGGGTGGTTGTGGTGGTGGTGATGGGGGTGGTTGTGGTGGTGGTGATTTGAAGAAGATGATGTTAATGAATGGGACCTGTTGGATCTAGGCTGTTGCAACCAAAACTAAGTCACTTAGAAGATTTTGAGTACAACATACAAAGGACTTCCGAAGCCAAGTGTAGAACTTCCGAAGGAAGAAGGAGCTCTTCCGAAGTCTAAGTGTAAAATACACTTCCGAAGGAAAACTCCAAGTTCCGAAGACAAAGAAGCTACTTCCGAAGATCAAGACTTAAAGACAAAGTTCTGAAGTCAACTTCCGAAGTATAAAGAAGTCCTCAAGGCCTCGGAAGCATAGAAGCATCTTCCGAAGTATAAGTGGCTTCGGAAGAACTTGTTCTTCCGAAGTCAGTTAACCTTCGGAAGACACTTCTATTATCTAGTAGACATAAGTATGGTCTGACTGACACTCCGCTGCAAATCTCTGAGATACTGCATGGCGTTTTCTCAAAAGCCATGTAGTTGACCATACTTTAATCTACTGTTTACCTTTTTATGTTAAGTACAGTTGCCATCTTTAGTTGGTGACAAAAGGTAAGTCATGGACATGTCATGACTACCATATCTTAGATAATACTTTATCTAAGATACCTTAACTATAGCATTGTAGTATATGCTTTAGTCGTAGGTTTTCAGCTGGTATCAAGTATAATCGGCTGTAGGATCTAGTATATATAGTTTCTCATTGTAACTCTTGTTTTATGCTTGTAAGTGTCTTGTAATCTTGAGTTGAGAAGTAATATATACAAGTACCTTGAAAATACTTTTGCTTGTTCTTTTTGATTACTTATTATATTATTATCAACTCTTGTTAAAGACATTCCTTCATCTCGTTTGAGTGTTATTATAAGTGAGTTTGAGAGAATCACAAGTGTTTAAGTGACAAAACCCGATCCTGCAATTGGTATCAGAGCTTTTTAGGCTCTTGATTGTGAGATCTTACCATCCTAATCAACCAGTTTTTCACTCCTCCTTATACCTCACTCAAAAATGGCCCTCAACAAATCTGAAGTTGAGATGGGAACGATGACCAAAGCTCCCATCATCGACCCTGAAAACTTCAGATCTTGGAGCAGAAGAATGGAAGGCTTCATCAGATACCAGGATAGCAAGATATGGCAATCCATCGTTAATGGCCCGTATAAGCCAAAAGTTGCTGGTGGAAACGGTGCCATGATCGAGAAGGCCGTTGAAGACTATTCCAATGAAGATAGGAAGAAGCTTGACATAGACAGCAATGCTATGACTGTTCTTATGACTGCAATCCCAAACTCCATCATGGTGGGGTTTGAGCATTGTAAGTCTGCCAAAGAACTCTTTGATGCTCTTGCTCAAATGTACTCAAGCTCGAATGATTCAAAGAAGGACTCACTGAAGCAGCAGTTTGAGAACTTCACCTATGTTGCTGGAGAAACTTTTAGCCAGCAATATTTCAGGTATATGGATCTTATCTCTTCCCTTCAATATGTGGGAATCACTCAAGAACTTAGAGACCTTACTAGAAAGTTCATGAGTGCTCTACCCAATGAGTGGACATTCTACTGTGTCTCCATTAAGAGAACAAGAATTTAAATACACTCACCATGACCAAACTCTATGGGATCCTTGATGGATACCATTTGGAAATGGAAAGCAAGAAGGGTCACCAAACAAGCAGACCCTTGAGCCTTCCTGCTAGCAACGCTTTAATGGTTGCTGAAGGCTCAGGCATCTCCCACTCTCAGCAGTACCTGACCTACACCTAGCACCATCTTGTTCATCTGGGCCTTACATCACATTTCCTGAGACTCCAAGGTCTCATCAAGTTCAGCAAAGCTCCTTTCAGGAGGGCTATGCATTTGTCTCAGGGAGTGGACACTCCAATGATCATCAATTCTGCTTTGATGATCTTGAGTGCTTTAGCCCGGATGACATAGAGTATGTGGACATAGTCCAACAAATGGCTCTTCTAACCTACAGAGCGAAGAAGTTCTTTAAGAGAACTGGAAGGCAATTCCCTCAAAACCCAATCACCAGCAAGTTTGGGTTTGACAAAAGCAAGGCTAAATGTTACAACTGTAACCAACTTGGCCATTTTTCAAGGGAATGCAAGGCTCCCAAGTCCAACCCGGGAACCTCACAGGCCTCCACACATCCTTCCACACCAAAGCCCAACGGAAAGTCAACTGAAACAGCAGCAATGGCTCAAGAAGTTGACTGGAGCTTCATGGTTCAAGATGTGACTCCTGCTCAAGCACTCATGACAGGAACAGATGAAAGCAAGGTATATGAACATCTCTGTACCCCTGCATGTATTGCTAAGGTTAAACTTTATCAGGACTACAATATGAAAATTAAATCTGATATTGAGTCTTTAAATGTTTTAAAATCTGACTTTAAAAGGGCTGAATCTGACTACCAAAAGAAAATTGAGGAGTTAGAGAAAACTGTGTCCCTTTTAAAACATGAACACACCAACTACAAGACTCAAATCAAGGATTTAATATCCAAATTGACTGAGGCTCAAGCCCAGCTTGTCACTGCTGAGGCTCAAGCTAGGAAGTATGCTATTTCCGAGCAAAACTTCCAAGCCATACTTGCATCATCCTCTCACTCCAAACTTTGTTATCAAAACAAAAGTGGGTTGGGAACTAATGAAATTGCTCCACCACACTCTTATGAGTCTGTTAGACAACCAAGGTGTGGTACTGAAGAGCAAGATGTTCCATCTGTTGACCCACCTTCTTAAAAGTCAAAGAGTGATGCAAATATGGAGACCATGACCATCACAGGGAAGGAACAGGTAATTGTGCCCTCCCCAGCAAATGATGATCAAACCCTGACCACCAAAGCCAGAAGAAGCAGGGCTAAAGCAGCCAGAAAAATTGCCAAGAAGGTGGCTGAATCCAAACTGAAGATAGACCCAAAGCAAAAGGGTGTATTCATATCAGCTGGATTCCAGGTGGTTGGACCTTCTGATTCAGGAAAAGAGTACAGTACCAGTACTCCTATCCTACCAAAGGATCAGAAGTTAAAAGGAAAGGTTGCTGATGAGGAGAAAAAGAACAAGAAACAGCAACCCTCTCATTCCCAAAAAGTTAACATTGCATGCATAATGTGTGGTCTGCAAAACCACATGGCTAAAGATTGTTACTACAATCCTGCTAGCACACATTATGCAAATAATGTTAAAAGAGAAGGAGTCAGGGAAGGTTTCACATTTGGACCATATCAAATGGTTCAAGTGATGAAAAAGGGAAAGCTTGTTTCCGAAGCAAGACTTCTCTCGGAAGAAAATTCTTCTTCCGAAAGGAAAAAGGCTTCGAAAGTTAAAGCTGTAAAGACTCACAAAAGAGTCCCCTTGAAACCATCCCAGAAGAAGACTGCTTCGGAAGAAAAGGTGGTGAAAGTCTCTTCCGAAAAGAAAGAAGCTTCGGAAGAATACCAAGCTACAAAAGCCTCAACAAGCTCATCTTCTATGATCAACCAAGGGATGGAATGAAAGATCAAGGAAGATGCTGTAGCCCAAACCTCTTCTTCAAAGACATCAATTGAACCCCCATGCATAAACTTTGGTTCAATTATGTCACTCTCATTGGAAGAACCCAAGACCAACAAGGCTTGGGTTTCCAATCAAAACTAATTATCTCACCTTATGTGCAGGGACATCCATATGACAAGAATAACAACATTTGGATTGTAGATAGTGGATGCTCCAGGCACATGACAGGGAACAGATCTGTCCTTCAACAATTTCAACATTATGATGGAGGTCCTGTCCAGTTTGGAGGTGAGGCCGCAGGATATATTTCTGGCAGAGGAAGTATATCCAATGGAAAGTTAAAAGTTGACAAAGTTAACTTTGTCAAACAGCTTGAACACAATCTGTTAAGTGTTTCTAATTCTGTGATCAAAAGCATCAAATGCTTTTCACAGAACATGAGTGCATCATCCTCAAACCTGGGATGACAATTCCTCAGGAATTGGTGCTTCTTAGATCTCCCAGGAGAGGGGATATGTACAAGCTTGATATGAACAATGCTTCCCCAATGGGATAAGTATCATGCTTTCTTTCCAAAGCTGATAGTGATGAGTCAACACTATGGCATAAACGAATGTGTCATGTCAATTTTAAGACAATGAATAAATTAGCTAAAAATAACTTGGTACATGGTTTGCCTAAAAAGGAATTTTTCTGTAAAGATAACTGTGTTGCTTGCCTGAAAGGGAAACAACATAGGTCTTCTCATAAATCCAAAGTTGTTAACTCTATCACCACTCCATTACACTTATTGCACATGGATCTATTTGGTCCCACAAGTATAATGAGCATTGGAAGGAAATCATATTGCCTTGTGATAGTTGATGATTTTACTAGATTTACATGGGTATTCTTTTTAAGAACTAAAGATGAAACTGCTGAAACTTTAAAATCTTTTATTCTTAAAATAGAAAATCAAGTTGATCACAAGGTTAAAATAATTAGAAGTGATCAAGGGACTGAGTTTAAGAACTTTGTTCTTGACTCATTTTGTAACTCAAAAGGGATTGCCAGACAATACAGTGCTCTAGAACTCCTCAACAAAATGGTGCTGCTGAGAGGAGAAATAGGACACTTATTGAGGCTGCTCGGACTATGTTAGCTGATTCAAAGCTGCCTCTAACATTCTGGGCAGAGGCAGTCAGCACTGCATGCTATGTGCAGAACAGAGTTCTTGTAGTAAAGCCACATGGAAAGACCCCTTATGAGTTATGGAACAAGAGGCCACCGTTCATTGGCTTTCTAAGGTCCTTTGGCAGCAGGTGTACCATACTTAACACAAAAGACAATTTGGCAAAATTTGCTGAAAAGTCAGATGATGCTATCTTTGTTGGATATTCCTCCTATTCTAAAGCATATAGGGTTTATAATATTAAAAACCAACAATTTGAGGAATCCTCCAACATTGTAGTTAATGAGCACACTCCTTGTGTTAGGGGGAATGGCCCTAATCATATCTTTGATTTAGAATTGTTTCCAAACTATTCTAAACCATCTTGTGAGAATGTTTCAGCTGGAACAGGTGCTCAAAGCAATTCTGATGAAGATCAACTGTTTGAGCTTCCCAGACCTACTCCAAGTTCTCCAAGAACTACAACAAATCAAGTTCCCACTATTGAAAGATCTGACAGCATAACCATTTCGAGAAATAGTGGAACTTCAACAAGGGATTCACCTGATGATGTTCAAATCTCCTCAGATGATCCTGCACAACACCAAGCTGATGGAAACATCATTTTGAAGGAACAGGCAACTGTTAATGATGCTTCACAGCAAATAAATGATGATGTTTCTCTCTCATTCAATCAGTCCTCATTGAATGAGATTGAAACAACAGCTGGACCAAATATTCAAGCCCTGAGCAAAATATGTCCAACCTGGACTTATCTTTGCAACTGGAGGTGATTCCAAGACTTAGAATTCACAATACTCATCCAGCTGAAAACATCATAGGGGAAGTCTCTGAGGGTGTGAGAACAAGAGAACAAACTCATAATGGGAATGTCTGCTTGTACTCATGCTTCTTATCCCAAATGGAACCCAAGAAGGTGGAAGATGCCTTGAAAGATAGTAGCTGGGTTGAATCAATGCAAGAGGAGTTGCTTTAATTCAAAAGGCAAAAGGTTTGGAACCTATGTCCACTACCATCTGGTCAAGTACCTATAGGCACCAAATGGGTATTCAGGAACAAAAGAGATGATAGAGGCTTGATCATCAAGAACAAGGCAAGACTGGTGGTTCAAGGATGAGCAAAGAATCGATTATACTGATGTCTTTGCACCTGTTGCGAGACTTGAGGCAGTTAGGATCTTCCTTGCTTATGCTGCATCCAAGAATTTCACTGTCTACCAGCTTGATGTCAAGTGTGCCTTTCTATATGGGGATATAGATAGGGAAGTCTACGTATGCCAGCCTCCAGGATTTGAAGACCCACAGCATCCAAACTATGTGTGCAAGTTGGATAAAGCTCTATATGGGCTGCACCAAGCACCTAGGCTGTGGTATGAGACATTGTCTCAATTTCTCCTGAAGAATGGTTATACTAGAGGTACCATTGATAAGACTCTCTTCATTAGAAAGTCTGGGAAAGACATTTTGCTAGTTCAAGTCTATGTTGATGACATCATATTTGGTTCCTCAAATGACCAAATGTGCAAAGACTTTGAGAGCATTATGAAGAAGAAGTTCGAGATGAGTTCTATGGGAAAAATGGACTTTTTCCTTGGAATTCAGGTAAAGCAACTGAAGGAAGGGTTCTTCATCAATCAATCTAAGTATGTCAATGATATCTTAGAGAGATTTGATATGAAGGATTGTAAAGCAGCAAAGACACCCATACCCAGAAACCATGATTTATGCCCTGATTCTGAGGGGGAGGATACTGATCAACATCAGTATAGAGCAATCATTGGTTCTCTGATGTATCTCACAGCAAGTAGACCTGATATCATGTTTGCAACTTGCATCTGTGCAAGATATCAGGCTGCTCCAAAGGTGTCTCACCTAATTGTTGTCAAGAGAATCCTCAGATACCTCAAAGGAGCACCTAAGTTAGGTCTCTGGTATCCAAGAAATAGTGATTTTAATCTCTATGGTTACTCTGATAGTGATTATGGTGGCTGCAATATCAACAAGAAATCAACATCAGGTGGATGTCAATTTCTTGGTGGAAGGATCATCTCATGGCAATGCAAAAAGCAATCCTGTGTCTCTACATCAACTGCTGAAGCTGAATACATTGCTGCTGCAAGTTGCTGTGCTCAGCTGCTGTGGATTCAAAACCAGATGATTGACTATGGATTCAACTTCATGAGCACTCCTATCCACATTGACAACAACAGTGCTATATCCATTACTGAAAATCCAGTAAAGCACTCTAAGACAAAGCACATTGATATCAGGTATCATTTCATTAGAGATATTCATGAGAAAAATCTTATAAACTAATCAAAGTTGATTCAAATGAACAATATGCTGATTTGTTCACCAAAGCATTTGATGAACAGAGATTTAAATATCTCATTACAGCTATTGGGATGATAAACATTGATTAGTTTATCTCAATTGAAAACCTTTTTAATGTGTAAAGTCTTATGTCAAAACAATCTAAGCCCTGTTACAAAAGATCTTTTCTTAAATTTATCTAAGTATAAGTTCTTCCGAAGAGAAATTAACCTTCGGAAGATATCTGGCATATCTTCCGAAGCAAATTTCTCACAGGATAATTTTCTTCTCAGAAGAGTGTTAAGTCTCGAAAGAAGCGATTGAGTTAAACTCAGATCTACTTCCGAAGCACTTAACACACTCCATCTGAAGCAACATATACTCTCGGAAGTAAGCATTTACCTTCGGAAGTAAATTTGCCTTCGGAAGAACATTACCTTCGGAAATACATTATACTCGGAAGAAAGATTTTACTGTGTAACGGAAATCTTTTGGGCCCCACACTGTAAAAAGTAAAGATTTTGTTAATGATGTCGGATTATTTAAATGGTCTAACCTTACCATGTCACATCATCCACTAAACCCTCACATCATCTTATCCAAACCACCCTTTAAACCGCCATTTCACCCATTTAAATACTTCCGGTTAATCACTTACACTCTTTTTACCCAATTCACTACCCTAAAAGCTTTCTTCTTCTCCACTTTACCTTACTCAGAACTATTCTACTGTTATCTTTCTCAAATGGCCTTAAACCCTCAGCACAACCAGGTCGCACTCCTTGACTCTTCAAGGGATGATGACTTCTCTGATATCATTTCTTTCCTAGCCCAATCTTCATACTACACTGCCTTGACCGTAAACCCTACCATCTACTCCAACCAAATGTCCGAATTTTGGGCAAATGGTCGGATTGAAACCCTAAACGGGGTTCGTGCTATTAGGTCAAGCATTTGTGGCCAAGAGTTGGTCATCACTGAACAGATCATCAGGGAGCATCTCGAGCTCCATGATGAGGGCGCTCTGACGGAATTCCCCAAATCTGAGTTAGATAGTTCTTATCTCCAAATGGGATACGGTGGAGATGTAAGCAGGTCAACGGTCTACAAATTCAACTTCTCCTACAAGTGGAAGTTCCTGCTGCATGTGGTTCTTCACTGTCTATCTAACAAATCCGGGGGATGGGATCAAATCCCTTATGAACTCGGGTGCTTAGTTCACGGGTTGGTACAAAGCCTCCGCTTCAACTATTCAAGGTTTGTGCTGACTAACCTTATGGGAAATCTGCAAAGGGACACATTCTTTATGTATCCCAGATTTCTCCAGCACATAATCAACTGCGAGCTAGATCAGAGTAAGCTTGTCTATGCAGCTGCTCTGTCTGCTCCCCAAATGAGGCCGACCATCTTCAAAATCTTGAAGAGAGTGTCTGCCAACTACACTGGAAGAGATACCGCACTACTTTCAGGTATGATTGAGCCAATGACTTCTGGTGACATCCCTGTTCACCCCACAGGTGATGAACCCACACCAGCAACTACCCTTACCATTCCAAATCTACCTTCTCCACCCATCACTGTCACATATCAGAGACGTACCAAACGAACCCTTGTTCAATCTACTCTGTTGAACAAGCCCCTCCTCTTCAAACCAAAAAGGCTAGAGTGGAACAAAGGGCTCCCGCTCAGCCAGAGGTCCACCCATCCTTCACTATTGACCTCAATATGGGTCTTGAGTCTCCTCAGTCTCAGACCCATGAGCCCAAAACCCCAGCTGATAGCCCTCAAGGTGAGTCTTTTTACTCCCCTGAGCAGCCACACAGGGACAGCTCAATGCCTTTTGACATTGATCAAAGTCCCGGGTCCTTAGGTCTTCACTCCTTTTCTTTCACTGACCTATTGACCGGAGCTGGTGAAGAGATTATGTCTCTTAAAGGCGATGAAGTTGATCCACTACACCCTCTCAAGGATCAACAGAGCCTAGAGAGACCCCTTATCTCTAGCCCACACCAGCAAAGCCCTACTGAGGTGAGTCCCACTGATGTGGAAGGGACTCATGTAGATTCAGCTGCCACTACTGAAGGAGCCTCAATGGATCCTCAGGACAGTGGTAACAACAGTGAGACTGAATCTACGGCAACCATGCCCTTTGATGCCTCTGAAAGAGACATCATTGTGCAAGGGAAACCAGGGTGCCAAGAAACCACATCTGGTGGTGAGGATGAACATACCAGGCATGTTACCTCATCTCCCCGTGATTCTTCAAAAGAAGATGAGGGAAGTATGCAACTCACCATTCGAGACCTACTTTCTAAAGTCTCAAACCTTGAATCAAAGGTTAAGACTTTAGAGGATAGGTCTGCCACTCAGCAACTTGAGATTGAAACTCTCAAGGCAAAACTAGCTGAGAAACAGATTGAGAGATCTGTTAGGCATGTACCAGTTCAGGTCTCCTTGACCTCTTCCTCTAGCTCATCTAGTTCTCAAGATGATGCTACCAAAAAGGGGGAGACTGTTGAGAGACAAAGCCAAAGACATGAAACCCAAGGTCAAGCTCTTACTTCTTTGAGCTCAAGATACCCAATACAACAAGCCGCCATCTTCCCTGAGCCTCATCCAGTTGTCTTTCAAGTGGACCAAAGGATGCTTCAGGATCTAAATAGGTTCTTCAACAAGTTCCTTTTAGAATCCCTCATAGAACAACCTAGTCCAGATATGTCTGTGATTTACTTTGGAGCTCAAGAGCTTCAGAAGTTGAATGCACCTCCTACCACTGTTGAGGAAGTTGGTCAACCTAAGGCCCAAGTGGAACCTGAGATTGATTTCGAAGGGGAAACTAGGACTGATGGCCTAGCAACTGAAACAGTTGGGACAGAAGGTGTATTTTCACAGACTTCCGAAGCACAATTCAAAGCCTCAGAAGAACAAGCTCAAACTTCCGAAGCTGAGATTGCTGCTGCGGAAGGACTATTTTCTCTTTCCGATGATCTAATAGTCATAGATGTAATTTTGGAACTTGCATCTGAGGTTAATAGGGAGGACTTTCTCAGCCAACCATTGGCTCTATCATCTGCACTGACTCCAGCTCCTACCTCTACCACCCAACCTGGATCTTCTATCCAAGAACCCCCAAAGTCCAGCACTTCCGAAGACATAAAAGGCAAGAGGAAGATGACTTCGGAAGAGCTTCTGGAAGAAGAAAGGTTGGAAAAGCTCAAAAGGAAAGGTAGACTACCAACTGGGAAACTGTTAGCTGCAAGTACCAAAGCAGCTGCAGCCAACCAGGAGGCAGTCAACAATCGAAAAAGGGTAGAGGTAATAGATAGACTTGTCAGTCTAGGGGCTGCTTCAGAAGATGTACTCCTGCTACCATTAGAGGAGCTGATAGAGCTGGAAAAGGCAACCTTGCTGCAAAAACAGCAAAAAGAAGAGGCTGCAAGGTTGGCCTTAGAAGAAGAAAGGCAGAGAAAGGAAAGGGAAGCTGATCTGCAGCTCAGGAGAGAAAGGATCACTTTCTTACTCTCCAAAGGATTCTCTCAAGAGGAGTTGTCTCCACACAATAGTGATACGATCTTATGGCTCTTCAACAAAGAGCAAGATCAAATGGAGAAGGAGAGAAAAAGAGCTGCAAGGGAGAAGCTGGTGGAGAAGAGAAAGAAAGAAGAAGAAGCTGGACTGTCTGCAGCCAAAAAGATAGGTGAGAAAGCTCGGATGAAGAATTATCTTAAAGCTCATGGCTTATCTGGCAGGCAGGTGGGTCCCATGTCTGAGAAACATGTCAGTGACATCAAGGCTGACATTCGTGCGGGGAGAAGAAAAGAGATGTATAGATGGGGACAGGGGATGACCTTCAAAGCAACCTCTCAACCCAAAATCCAAACCCAACCTCAACCTGAACCTATACCCTTTCCCTTCCCAATCAAAACTGAACCCACTTCTCAACCTTTCACCCCTGAACCTACACCATCACACCTACCAACCTCCTCACCTCAATCACCTAAACTACCCATCATCCAACCCAAAACCTTAGCCAGAACCCAAACTCCTAAACCTACCCAACAACCAATCAAACCATCCCCTCAGCCTTCCAAACATCTCTCTATGGAGGAATTCAAGGCGATCAAAACTAAGCTCATCAGCTGTACAACTCTGAGCGACATCTCCTGTGAGGAGGATTCAGTCAACTTGACTTATGTTGATGGATCCTCAAGTTCCCTCACAAGAGATGAGTTTCTTGATTTGCCCAGAGGAACTTTGGACCAAGCTGCAAAACTCCTTGGCCTCAATTCAGATACATTAAATGAGGAAGAAAAGAAGCTGAGGAGAAAGCTGGTGACTCTGCTGGATACAAAGAAAGGAGACAGGGTACCAAGACAATCTCTTGTACCCAGAAAGAAGATAATCCAGTGGAGGTTCGAAGACTCTTTTCACAACTTTGTTGTTGAGAGAGAGAATGGAGAGCTTAACAGGCTGAGTGCCTCATCTCTGCTACACTTAAGCAGATTTGATATTGCTGAGTTAGCAGAGAAACCATTCTCCAACCCTTCAAACTCCGATATAGCTGCCCACATCAGAAATCATTTAGGCAGCCTTCATATGGCCGAGCTTACTGCTAGAAGCAAGGTCGAAGAGGAGTTGAAACTGAGAGAGGAGGAGGAAAGGAAAGGATCAGTTACCAAAGGCAAAGCCTTTCTTCAAATGGTTGAAGGTCCTGAACTTGAGCCCATAGTTAGATGGGAGTATGACTATAACTCCCGTCAACTAACTCTCTTCAGGGGGTCACAACAAAGGGTACATGTCATTCAAAGTGATAGACTGGATCTCCTATCCACGAATGACTTGTACAAGCTTCTCAGCACTACTTCCGGGAAGAACAGAGAGACAGACAAGTATCTTTTGTCCCTGGTGCTGAAAGCTTTGAGAAGCAGTGTTAGGACCTGGTATTTGAACGAAATACCGAGTGATTGCGTGCTAAACCAACTCAAATAGTGCGGAATCCTCACTGATTGGCGATCCAATCAGTGAGAACACACGATGAATCAATCAAGAATTGATATCAACGTCAGAAATCGATTAGGAACCGATCTGATGTGTTCTATGAACTTGGAGAACGATTTGGGAGGCTTCTGGACGGCTAGGGTACGTCTGGAGTCGTAATGGAATCAATGCTTACGTTTTCCCACGAATTGGGTCTATTTATAGGTTAGTATTGGTCAATCGTGCGACTGGGCCATAAGTATGGTTCAGTCGTGCGATTGAATCATGCGGTTGATTCATCCGCACGACTGAGTGTTCAGTCGTGCGATTGGGTCAATCTTATGTGTCAATCATACGACTGATCCAGTCTCATGGTTCAGTCGTGCGATTGAGTCAATCGTATGAAGTTATTCATGCGTGTGGTCCATTCGCATGGGCCATCCGCATGAGAACTTCATTAAGTTAAGTTTGAATGTTCTATTTAATATAACTTAATGTGCACTCATTCAAACATTCATAAACCCAATCAATTCAATCACAACTCATTAATGAAATATTAAACATTACATGTAACAACCAATTCATATCATTTCATTAATCAATTACAATTACATCAAAATCAGACAGACAAGTTCATTACATTACAAATCATGATCTAGGGACATACATGTATCAACAAACTCCCCCTTGGACCTAGATCTATCTATTCTCTTGTCTTCTGCATCACCTCCTTAAACTTCTTGTACTTCTCCTCTTTAGTGACTCCTGCGTGTATCTCAAAAGCAAAGCAGAGTCTTATGACATTTTGGAATTGGAGGGCTTGTACAATATCTTGCGTGTCATAGAATAGTGGCCACTTATATAATGTGTAGACATCATTAGCAGATAAGTTGGTTAGCCACATTGGGTCGAATACCCTGATAGTATCCATTTGTCCCTCTTTATTCAATACTATGACAGCTTCAGCAGTTCTCCAATCGTAGTACCACCATTTGAAGTGGGGAGTGAAGTCCTGTGGCATTTCCCTGAGAGGGATTCTTGACATTGTTCGCGGGGGACTCCACTTCAGCACTATCTTTGGCTTACCAGTTATGGGATCAACTTCAGAACGTCTGATATACCTCGTAGGTTGTTGAGGTTTGAAGTTGACCCACCTGGTGTGGTACTCTTTCCTCAGGGCAGCCTCAAACCAGCCTGACATCTTTCTCGGGTCAGCATACAGCAGCTTTAGTTTAGCCAGCTGGTTGAGCTCAAAACCAGGTAGAGTCTTCAGATCATGTGGGAACCTGAAGTACTCTATGCCCTGCTCCCTCTTAACTGCATAAGCGTTAAGGTCTTCAAAATATGCCCAAGAGATAATCCTGCCCGACACCTTATGGTGTTTCTTGACTTTGTAGAGCTTGGTGTAGGCATCTCTCTTTGGTGCAGCCCGCTGGGCTCTTACTTCCTCAAAACAGGCAGCCCATTCAGCCTTGCGAATATCTACGTCTGCATTGGAGGCTTGGGCTGTTCCTTCAGTCTTTTCAGCTTCTTGCTCCATCTTGTCAAGTACCTCAAAAGTATCACTGACTAGGGATTCACCCAGATTGGGTACCACATTTCCCTCGGCGTCAGCGTACTGAGGATACTCTTCGGCAGTGATGTCTTCAACCTCAACTTCATCAATATCATTCAGTTCCTCATCACTGGTTGAATCCACTGTTGGAGCATCCTTCACGATTTCATCGGGATTGAGTTTGAACATTTCAGCTATTTGCTCATCAGACAGGTCATGAATTATCTCCCCTTCTTCAGGGGTATAGCTCACAGACCGTCTTACTATCCCTTGTAGGTCAAGAATCATGGTTAACTGAGTCTTGACCATTTGAAGGGGAGTAAAGTCAAACTCATCCCTTTGAAAGTTTGGATCTGTTTGATATAAACATTCAACACATAAATCATTAGTAATTAATCAAACAGACATACATTAACTTAATATAGATAAACATTTAATACATTTGTTTTTCATTACATGATTCAAGTACAAAGTAAATAAATACATAATAAGTCTAATCAGTACTTTGGTCTTGAATCTGTGGAGTGTCGCTCGGAGGAGCAGAAGTAGTGGATGACTGGTCTTGCCGACGTTTGGATCTCCGCTCTTGACCTGAGGCAGAGGCCGATGCAGCCGCATCCCCTCCTTCTGCCTCGTCATCATCATCATGTCCTTCTGTCCTCTCTTCTTCTGTCTCCTCATCATCATCATCTTCCTCATCATCATCCTCATCTTCATCATCATCATCTCCGTCATCCCCGTCACCCTCCTTTAGCTTCAGGGGCTCATCCTTCGACCCCTTCAGCCTCAGCATGATCGTCTTGTTGGTCGTCTCCAACTCCTCAATGCGTTTGACGGACTGAGCCTGAATATCTTGGAGTTGGGACACCTCAACTCTCTGCTGGTCTATGACCCGAGCTTGCTCTGCCAATTGCTGAGATTGGGCAGCAGCCAAGTCGGTCAGTCGGCGGATCTGTGCCGCCTTCTCCTCGTCAGCAGCAAGCAGACGCATAACCATACGGTTTAGCGCTGAGAGCTGCTCCTCTACCCCAATGTGAGGTAGAGTGAATCCATGAACCTGTGAGGGCTGGGCTGACGGTCCAGCCTGATGTGTGGTGGTGGTGGCAGTGGCTGTGGTGAATATGGGTCGGTGGGCTGATGGTGGTGAAGTAGGGGTGAATGGTCTGGTGATGGATGGGATAGTAATAGTGGTGGTGGGTAAAGTGGTGGATGTGGTAGTAGGAGTAGTGGCTGTGGTGGCTGTGGTGACGGGTGGTGTGTCAGTAGTGGTGGTAGTGGTGGCTGTGGTGGTAGTCACGAAGGTCAAACGACGCTTCTTCTTCTTCAGCCCATGTGGTTGAGCCATCCGCTTCCTCCTAGTCCCGGAGGAAGTAGATGCTCCCCCTGCGGCTCTGCTAACTGACCCTGGGACGTAGTTAGGGTCAGTATCTCTCTCCGAGGAGTCCCTTGGGTGCTCACCAACCACCTTTAGCCCGTGGTCTGTGGGAACGACTTTGCTTCCCACAGTCCTGGTGAGGGGCTCCTCGTCTGACTCCTCCTCCTCAATGTCACCAGCGACGAACTCCTGATGGAAGCCGGCCATCTCTGCGACCTCTCCGGCAGTGGCTGACCCCGGGGGTATAACGTCTGTATCTGTGCCTCTAGATGGGGCAGGCATGTCATCCCCGGCATCGCCACTATCATCATCATCAGAGTCTGTCTCTGGTATAGCAATGTGCTCCACATCTGAGTCACTGTCCTCGTGGCGCCACTTCCTCTTCGCTGGCGCCACGTAATCAGCCCGGGCCAGATGCCCAAATAACCTCCTGACAGGGGGCTTCACCTGCTTCCCCCTGTAGACCTTCATCCTGCCGAGAGTCGTGTCGTCCATGACCTCGAGGATAACAGCGTCCTCCTTCTCCTTCGGCAGGGAAGGAAGCTTCTGATCAATGATCATCTGTAAAAATCTAGGGTACATACAGAAGCCTTCCTTCCCCTTCCCCTCGAGGTTCTCCACCAAATAACTGAATATCATCCTCGAGAAGCTGAACGGGTGGTTCAGCACCAACGCTGCATAAGCGTTCTGAATCTGGTCAGAGAGCTCATCAAATCCACCCTTCCGTGATGCTATACACTTCAGCAGCACGTGCGCAAGGTACTTAAACTGGGGACAGAGGTTACTCTTGTTGAGTACCCCGGCATTGATGTCCCCAGAGTACTTGGCTCTCATGAAGCATCCACGTACTGTGAGGGGGTGTAGACGTGTGGGACACTCAGCATCGTCCCCAAACTGAAGCACTATCCTCAGATCCTCCTCAGAAATAGTGATGGCCTCACCGAAAATCGAGCTCCTGATGCAATGAGGCTCGGTGGATCTGTCTACAGATGCGCCTTCCCAGAAGGCCTGCTGCACTGACCTGTATGGTGTGCAGGGAGTGGATATAGCGTGAGCGATCCTGGATCTCTGTAGAAAAGTGATAATGCCTGTGAAGTCGGCGGCATTCCTGGATGTCAAGTCCAGGTGAGCACATATGTTGTGCTTGGTGCTCATATTCCATCTACTCGCCATCTGTAACATATAATAACATAAACGTTAGTTTCATTGGCTAAGAGTATAAAGCAACACTTAAACTTTGAACAAAAAGTATCTGTCATGCGACTGAAGTTGTACGACTGAAGACAGTCGTGCGACTGAATTGTGCGATTGAGGTTCAGACGTGCGATTGACCTCATACGCACGACTGAGTGTGCGACTGGACTCATGCGCATGTACTCTAGTGCGGTTACACCAGTCGTGCGACTGAGTCTCATTCGCATGGTTCAGTCGTGCGATTAATTTATTCGCACCCTTCAGTCGTGCGACTGAAGTTCATCCGGACGACCAGTCGTCTGACTCATGTGTTCAGTCGTCCAGAGTTCGAATCTAAGCAGAACAAGTTTTATCACTCAATTAACCGGTTCTTTAGTGTCGCCTTCTCTTCCCTAACAACCTATTGTAACCAATTTTAACATATTACTTAGTTTTAATAGGTTATTAGGGTTTGATGGTCGCGGTCCGCCTTTTACAGTCGTATTAATCAAATTAGGGTTCAATTGTTTCTGATTTCGATGGAAGACAACTGCAAAATACCTGTACGATGATGGACGAACGTTAGTATCACAGAATCAACAAGAAATCTAAGGCAAATGAAATTTCGGCAGAGTAACGGTACACTATGCGAATTAGGGGCGATTTGCGAATGTGGAGTCTCTGCGACCGACTCCACCTCTATTTATATCCACCCTAGATCCAATCGTGCGACTGAGTTCATTCGCACCTTTCAGTCGTGCGAGTGAGACTCAGTCGTGCGATTGGGTCAGTCGCCCTTCTCCAGTCGTCCGACTGAAGTTCAGTCGTGCGACTGACTCACTCGTTCGCACTTAAGCCTCCGATTGGACTAATCGTATGATCCATTCGTGCGAATGGACTTCATTCGTATGGTTAGTCCATCCGTATGGTCCATTCGTGCGAATGGGTCATACTTAGTTAATTTTTCTGCTATTTTACCAATTTACCTTTAGACTCTTTTATATTAATTAAATTAAACGTTATGACCTTCTGATCATCTCAGACATGATCTTTTTATCTTGAAAACACTTTGATCACCTCAGACGTGATCCTTTTAACCACTTTGGTCACCTCAGACGTGACCCCTTTTAAAAATACTTTGTCACCTCAGACGTGACTGATATAACCTTTCAAAGTACATATGGTCATCTCAGACATGACCCTTTTAGTGAGTTGATTCCTTCTGATTTTCTTGATGTAGCCCGACACTGACTCAAGTTAAAACTTAAAACAAACGAACTAATTTAAGAAGTTAAACTAATTACATAATCAGACATATTTTTGGCTTTTTGTGAGAGATAAATCCAGAGATTGATATCTACGGAATTTGGATCGGGAATAGATAGCTTCAACTTAGGTTGATCACATCTGGACCAATTCAATTTTTGGAATCATACAGGCAATTCAAATCATTTGGGACTCGTTAAACAACCTTTTGGTGCTCAAGTTCTCGATGTTCATCCAGAGTCTTTTGCAACATAAGGAAATCATACTGAAACTCTTAGGTTTTCACATTGATTTGAACCTTTGAGAATGTAGCCACAATGATTGTCAGTATGTTTGTCCACTTAAATCCATACACAGACTTTTGACACAGACTGGTGACTTATTTAGGTTTAATTATTTCAACTAACACTTGTGTATCCCACACTTATATGGTAATCAACATCCCTCAGGAGCTTTTGAGCGGTCTACGGTTATTATTACAAGAAGAGACTATTCTTAGAGCTTTCAAAGAGAAGCCTGTCCTCAGGTCAGTGCCATCGCACAGCAGAGAGGCGGCAAACAACAATGAATTCTAGAATATCTAGGTTATGCTTATCCTCAGGTCAGTGCCATCGCACAGCAGAGAGGCACATAACTTATCTCCTTGTTAGAGCAGCTTATTTTATTTTGCACAAAATGCACCAACAACATAAGTCATTAGCTTATATTGTATTTCGTTCAAATACCATGGATCTAGGGACATACATGTATCAGAGTAACGGTACACTATGCGAATTAGGGGCGATTTGCGAATGTGGAGTCTCTGCGACCGACTCCACCTCTATTTATATCCACCCTAGATCCAATCGTGCGACTGAGTTCATTCGCACCTTTCAGTCGTGCGAGTGAGACTCAGTCGTGCGATTGGGTCAGTCGCCCTTCTCCAGTCGTCCGACTGAAGTTCAGTCGTGCGACTGACTCACTCGTTCGCACTTAAGCCTCCGATTGGACTAATCGTATGATCCATTCGTGCGAATGGACTTCATTCGTATGGTTAGTCCATCCGTATGGTCCATTCGTGCGAATGGGTCATACTTAGTTAATTTTTCTGCTATTTTACCAATTTACCTTTAGACTCTTTTATATTAATTAAATTAACGTTATGACCTTCTGATCATCTCAGACATGATCTTTTTATCTTGAAAACACTTTGATCACCTCAGACGTGATCCTTTTAACCACTTTGGTCACCTCAGACGTGACCCCTTTTAAAAATACTTTGTCACCTCAGACGTGACTGATATAACCTTTCAAAGTACATATGGTCATCTCAGACATGACCCTTTTAGTGAGTTGATTCCTTCTGATTTTCCTGATGTAGCCCGACACTGACTCAAGTTAAAACTTAAAACAAACGAACTAATTTAAGAAGTTAAACTAATTACATAATCAGACATATTTTTGGCTTTTTGTGAGAGATAAATCCAGAGATTGATATCTACGGAATTTGGATCGGGAATAGATAGCTTCAACTTAGGTTGATCACATCTGGACCAATTCAATTTTTGGAATCATACAGGCAATTCAAATCATTTGGGACTCGTTAAACAACCTTTTGGTGCTCAAGTTCTCGATGTTCATCCAGAGTCTTTTGCAACATAAGGAAATCATACTGAAACTCTTAGGTTTTCATATTGATTTGAACCTTTGAGAATGTAGCCACAATGATTGTCAGTATGTTTGTCCACTTAAATCCATACACAGACTTTTGACACAGACTGGTGACTTATTTAGGTTTAATTATTTCAACTAACACTTGTGTATCCCACACTTATATGGTAATCAACATCCCTCAGGAGCTTTTGAGCGGTCTACGGTTATTATTACAAGAAGAGACTATTCTTAGAGCTTTCAAAGAGAAGCCTGTCCTCAGGTCAGTGCCATCGCACAGCAGAGAGGCGGCAAACAACAATGAATTCTAGAATATCTAGGTTATGCTTATCCTCAGGTCAGTGCCATCGCACAGCAGAGAGGCACATAACTTATCTCCTTGTTAGAGCAGCTTATTTTATTTTGCACAAAATGCACCAACAACATAAGTCATTAGCTTTATTGCATTTGTCTTTCATTTTTTTCTTTGCTTTGCTCTAGTTATGGTCATCCGCACACATTTGTGGCGTTTAATTTGCTCATTTCCCCTTATTGGAATATTGTTGATTGTGTTAACCAGTGATAAGATGGACGCCCACAGTCAGTTGAACACTTAAGTTTTATCTTGTAATCACCAATCCGGTCTATTTGTCTATAGTGTTGAATCTACCAACATATCATATATGGTCTAGCAGCCTCTAAGTCTACTTTCTTTGTGTCACCTTAGGAGTTGCCAGTTTTCTATCATATTTCCTTTTAGTATTGCTTAGACTACACAGATTTATTTCTTTGAACTTTTGCATATTACTAACACTTAAATTTTAAAGTCCCTCTTGATTTGTTCCTGTGTACTATCATTTTCCAAAGGTATTGAATCGGTGTCACAGATACAATCTACCTTATTTCAGCTCGCTACTCCTTCTCCCTCATTTTTTTTTTTTTTTTAAATGTTAACTTGCTGACATATTCTCCCCCTAAAATACTAAAATCATTTTTGGTTTAATTATTTTAGGATTTTAATAAACAGCAAGAGAACATGAGTTTAAATAAAATTAAAATCAAATAGACAAATCAAAATAAATAAAATAAATAAAATTTAAGTACACGACATCGGACTACACATTTTCATCATCAGGAATTACCTCACTTTTCTTTTTAACACCGTTGACCTCTAATAAATATTGAAAACGTGGTTTATCAAAAGCTTTAGTATAAGGTCAGCGCGTTGAAAATCAGTATTAATTTTAACCACATCAATTAAGTTCTTTTCAAAACAATCTCTTATGAAATGGTATTTAATACCGATGTGTTTGGTCTTAGGATGTTGGACCGGATTTTTAGTTACTGCAATTGCAGCAGAGTTATCAACAAAAATAGGAGTAGATGAGAATTTTAAACCGTAATCCCGCATTTGCTGTTGAATCCAGATGATTTGAGAACAGCAACTTGCAGCAGCAACATATTCGGCTTCACAGGTTGACAAGGCAACCGATGTCTGCTTCTTACACTGCCAGGTAACTAATCTTCTCCCAAAGAATTGACACCCTGCTGATGTAGACTTGTAGTTCATCTTGCAGCCCCCGTAATCCGAGTCACTATACGCGGTAAGCTCAAAGTCATCATCATGAGGGTACCACAATCCAAGTGTGGGTGTACCCTTCAGATAACGAAAAATCCTCTTGACCCCGATCAGATGGTTGACCTTTGGTTTAGCCTGATATCTTGAGCATAGACATGTAGCATACATAATATCAGGTCTTGAGGCAGTGAGATACATGAGGGATCCGATCATTCCTCGGTACATAGTGGCATCTACTAGATCTCCATTATCATCCGGTGCTATATCATGATTAGTAGCAAGTGGAGTCCCAGCAGCAGAAGCATTCTCCATGTCAAAGCGACTGAGAATGTCTCCTACATACTTGGTCTGATGTAGAAAGATTCCATTAGGTGTTTGATCCACCTGTAACCCGAGAAAGAACTTCATCTCCCCCATGGCACTCATCTCAAATTCTTTCTTCATTACTGCTTCAAACTCTTTACATAACTCTTCGTTCTTTGACCCGAAGATTATGTCATCAACGTATATCTGTACAAGCAGTAGGTCGCCATCCTTTTCCTTAATAAACAGTGTACAGTCAATTACTCCCCTGCGAAAGCCGTGTTTCACAAGATGAGTTGAGAGTTTCTCATACCAAGCTCGAGGAGCTTGATGAAGCCCATACAAAGCTTTGTCGAGCTTGTAAACTCTATCCCGATGGTAAGGATCTTCAAAACCCTCGGGTTGACTTACGTAGACTGTTTCTCTGATTTCTCCATGAAGGAATGCACTCTTTACATCTAATTGGTAGACTTTGATCTTCATGTACGATGCATAGGCAAGGAAGATACGAATAGCTTCCATCCTTGCCACGGTGCAAACACCTCATTGTAGTCAATTCCCTCGACTTGGCGAAAACCTTGAACCACCAGTCGAGCTTTGTTCCTGATAATGACCCCTTGGTCATCCTTCTTGCATTTTAGTACCCATTTAGTGCCAATGACTTTAGCACCTTTAGGTTTATCAACTAGTGTCCATACACCTAACTTCTTAAACTGTAGAAGTTCTTCTTGCATGGCACTCACCCACGCCTCATCATTGAGTGCTTCACTGACATATTTTGGCTCAACCTGCGAGACAAAACATCGATAGGCACCATCATGAATGTAACCTTTCTCCATAACCGAGGCGTAATCAGCTGAGTACAACTGATTTCGGGTTTGTACTCCTGATCTGACATCTCCAATGACATTGTCAAGGGGATGATAGACGTTTAGTCGTGATCCTGGAGTAGTAGGAACAGCTACCTCAGAGCCAAGATTATGAACATTTGGTTCTGCATCTGAGGTAGTTGGAGTTTGAGGTTCTGAAGTCGAAGGTGCATCACTCGTAGATGCTTGTGGACTTGCTGGAACTGGAACCTGTTCCTCCTGACTGTTCTGGTCATCTTCTTCAGCTTCATCTTCAGAGGAGGAGTCACTGACGTCGACTACTCCCCCTGACTGAGTAGATGATTCTCCCTGTGTGCTAGATGGTGTATTCAGAATATCATACATCATCCTAGTTGCTAGCTCATCGTCCGAGGGAGAGAGAGGTATGTTGAAGGATTTGAAGAATCCATCATAATCGAAGAAGTAGGCAGGTCCTTTTCCTGTAGGTGGTGTGGTATATCTCTGAACGTCGACATTACACCACACTTCTACAAGACCCGTTGAGTTATTGTAAACTCGCTTATTCGGTATGTTGTATCCTAGAAAGATTCCTTCATCTGCCTTCTCGCTGAATTTTCCTTCTTGCGTCTTCTTCAGAAGTGTACATGGCGCGCCAAAAGGTTCAAGATACTCCAAATTCGGTTTGCGTCTTTGTAGTAGCTCATAACATGTCTTTCCGTGGCGCTTGACTATTAGGACTCGATTCAGTGTATAACATGCATTTGCTACTGCCTCATTCCAGAATTGGATAGGCAGTTTCGAGTCCGCAGCATAGTCCGTGCAGTCTCTATCAAGCTTCTATTTTTCCTCTCAGCAACACCATTCATCTGAGGCGTGTATGCTGAAGTGAATTGATGAACAATCCCCTTTTCCTTGCAGTATGCCTCCATCCATTGATTCTTGAATTCGGTCCCGTTGTCTGAGCGTACTTGTCTAACCTTTAGCTTGTAGAGAGATTCCAGAGTGGTGACTAATTCCTTGAATGACTCAAATGTTTCTGATTTGGATTTCAGAAACATTACCCAAGTGAACCTTGAGTAGTCATCAGTGACCACAAAACAGTACAGATCGCCTGCAATGCTCCTTGTACTGACTGGACCAAACAGATCCATGTGAAGAAGTTCAAGAGGAAGTTCTATTGAATGAACTTTCTTTTCCTTATGAGACTTCTTTGTCTGTTTGCCTTTCTTGCAAGCTACACAAAAGTCAGGAAGTTGGAAGTTCTTGACATTTACTCCTCTCACTAAGTCCTTCTGAATCAAGTGATTCATCTTCCTTTGACTAATGTGTCCCATTCTCCTATGCCAGGAGATTGAGTCCTTCTCAGTAGCTTTAGATAGAAAGCACTGCACTTCATGATCCGTTGGAGCAGCTGTTGACAGATCCAAGACATATAGGTCCTTATATCTTGAAGCAGTCATCAGAACTTGGTCCTCTGGAATCATATAGTCTTTCTTCAGCACGTAACACTTGTTGTTGTCGAAGATGACTTTAAATCCTTTATCGCAGATTTGGGAAACAGAAAGCAAGTTATTTTGAAGTTGTTGAACGTAGTTCACCTTATCAAACTTAACTTTCTGATTTCCCACTTCTCCCTGTGCTGTGATGTATCCTCCCTTGTTTCCTGCAAAGGAAACATGCCCTCCTTTTATTTGTTTGACATTTGATAAAAGGGCTCTATTTCCTGTCATGTGCCTGGATGCTCCGCTGTCTATAATCCACGTGTTAGTCTCAGCGCTATACCGAACACCCTGCACATATCAAGTAAATGTATTAGTTTAGGTTAGGAACCCAAGCCTTTACTGTCTTGGGTTTCCCAGAGGCATCACACATCATAAACTCTACCCATTGACTTTAGAAGGTGAGGGTAACTCAGATTCCTTCTTGTCATCAGTATCAGTCACACAGGTAGTCTTCTCTTTCCATAAGCCAGATTTGTGCAATGCCTGTTTATGATAAACAGTCGCCTGGCTTACAGGTTGAACTTTAGGTTCACTAGATCTTCTAGGTGGAGTTAGAGAACTCCTCTTAGAAGACCTAGGTCTAGAGTCCTGAAGATCAATCTTCTTCCTAGGTGTCTGATAGAAAGGACAATAGGAAGCAATATGTCCACATTCTCCACAGTTGTAGCACAATCTGCTATCAACCTTATAATTTGACTTTCTTTGTGGAGAAATGCGTGACAATTTAGTAGCATCAATCACTTTAGGTTTTGACTCTTGCATGTTTGATGTTTTCTCTGGTTTAACAAATTTAACTGTTTTAACCTGTTTAACTTGTTCAACCTTTTGGTTAACTGGTATTTTACTTGTAGTATGTGAAAAATTAACGTTTGAAGTCTTTTTGGGTTCTGATTTGACTCTGTTTGACCCTGACTTTAAGTTAACCTTTTCAAATTCATTTTCCAGATTAACACAAGGCAGTTTACCCTTTGCCTTTGAAGTGGCCTTCTTTTGTTCCTGTCCAGATTCAGTAGATGAACATGATGTGTCTGGATCAGTAACAAGAGGAGTGGTCACCACATGATCCTTGATTGGGTTGTTGTTTACTGGTTTAGACTTGGTGTTCATCAAGGTCTCAGGTGGTGGTGGAACCACTTTGTAGCCTAATTCCTCCCCATTATTTCTTTCTCTCACTAAGTGTTGAACTATGTGTGAAGAACTAGTCCAACTATGCAGTTTCTGTTTTAAGGAATTAACTTCTACTTCTAGAACTGCCTTTTGTTTCTTAGTGTCCTCTAGGGAGTTTAGATAGTACCTAATGTCATTTGATTGATTAAAGGCGACTACTTCGGTTTCCCTAAGTTGTTTAGTCAATAGGTCTATCTTTTCTTTATAACTATGCTCATTTTGTTTTAGAACTCTATTGGCCTCAGTGCATAGTTGTAAGTCCTTTACTAAGTTATCATTGTGATCTAATGACCTAGCAAATTTTTCATCAATGCTATTCCTAAACATATCACAGTTAGAACAAGCATGATTATTAAACATTTGGTCAGTTGTACTTACCTGTGTTGTTTCAGAGGAGTTAGCCATCAACGCAGCATCAGACGTCTCTGGTTCTGGTGTTTCTGACTTTTCTGAACCTGACTTGGAAGTTTCCTCCTTTGGTGTGTAACTGACTTCAGCTGCAGTTGTTTCTTCACTGTGTGACATTGCTATATCAACTGCTATATCACCTTCACTCGCAGAATCATCATCAATATCTTCAACATTGGCAATGTTAGATTCTGGGGAGACAAATCTAAAACTCCAGTCCTGTCCTTCATCATCATGAGCAGTCAAGGCTTTTGGGTCCTTGTTTGATGAAGTAGAACTAGAGGGTTGCTTGTCTTGGTGAGTAAAGGATGAGAACGGGTTCCCATTACCCGTCTTCTTTGGTTTGACACATTCCCTCTTGAAGTGCCCTTTCTCTCCACAGTTGAAGCAGGTCACTTTGCTCTTGTCAAAACCAAATGTGGTGTCCTTAGTAGCTATCAAATTTTGCCCTGTCTTCTTAACAAACTTCTTCGCCCTTCGGACAGCGCTAGCTAAGGCCCACATTATATCCATTCTTTCCAGCTCCATTTCATCTACCTGCTCGTAGTCTTCATCTGCCAGATGGCAGTTTCCAATCTTCCCAGCAACAAGTCCATCATATGAATGAACTACAGCGGCTAGAAGATCCATATGCTCTCGTGCTACTTCTACAGTCACATTACCGAGGTTCTCGGTCTTCAATTTAGTAGCACTCGCTTCTGATCCAATATAATGAGTACATGACGACCCTGACGTGTCTGATCCAGAAGGAGAAGCATGTGAAGGACCTGACGAGCTGGACACAAATGCTGTCTGGAGAGGTGCTCCAGATGTCTTAGCTTGAGGCGTGGCATTGTATAACGCTGGGTTTTGTGTATATGAAGACTTATGTGCTCTATACTTCATCCTTAGTGCTTCTCGCAGTCTAAGAATAAAGTCATTTATATCCAGCTTTATAAGTATACCATTCTGTCTAAGATTAGACACGAATGAAGCCCACTTATCAGGCAATCCATCTGCGAAGTTGCTTACTTTTTCTTCCATAGTTGTTTCCACTCCATGTGTATGCAACTCGCTCATCAAATGGTAGAATCTGTCTATGACTTCATCTAAACTCTCGTTACCAATTGATGAGAAGTTATCGAACTCCTTCTTTAACTCCTTTGCTTTGATTGCCTTTAACGATGCATTCCCATCATACCTTTTCTCTAGCTCATCCCACAATTTCTTGGACTGCTTGTTCTCTGAGTACTGGTGGAATATATCTTTGGGGATCGACTGAGTTATCATCGCATAAACTCTTTTCTCAGCATTATACTTTACTTTCTGTGCGTCAGTCATCCCACTTAACGTTAATTTCACTCCATCTGCACCCACCGGTGTACTATACCCAACTTCGATAGCTTCCCACAGATTAGGATCTACTCCATTGAGGTAGATCTCAAAACGTTGTTTCCAGTGAGGAAACTCATCTAACGTCAAGAGCTTTGGTGGTTTATTGTGAATACCCACCTCACTCTCAAGCAGCAGCAGGTTCTGAATTCTTGAGTCCTTCCCCGCAGTAAAGGCTGACATCTGATCTTCCATGGTTACTAAACTTAGAGTCTAATCAAATCAACTTTAACTGATACGACTGAAGGATGCGAATGGTCTTATCGTGCGTATGAACTCTGCGATTGGTCCAACCGTGCGACTGAACAGGGCGAATGGTTCAGTCGTGCGAATGAATCTGGTTCGTGTGAGCTATGCGAACGAAACGATTTAGTCGGCCGAATGAAGGTGCGACTAGGTCCAGTCGTGCGAATGAACACTGCGAATGAGTCTAGTCGAGCTCTGATACCACTTGTTAGGACCTGGTATTTGAACGAAATACCGAGTGATTGCGTGTTAAACCAACTCAAATAGTGCGGAATCCTATTTGATTGGCGATCCAATCAGTGAGAACACACGATGAATCAATCAAGAATTGATATCAACGTCAGAAATCGATTAGGAACCGATCTGATGTGTTCTATGAACTTGGAGAACGATTTGGGAGGCTTCTGGACGGCTAGGGTACGTCTGGAGTCGTAATGGAATCAATGCTTACGTTTTCCCACGAATTGGGTCTATTTATAGGTTAGTATTGGTCAATCGTGCGACTGGGCCATAAGTATGGTTCAGTCGTGCGATTGAATCATGCGGTTGATTCATCCGCACGACTGAGTGTTCAGTCGTGCGATTGGGTCAATCTTATGTGTCAATCATACGACTGATCCAGTCTCATGGTTCAGTCGTGCGATTGAGTCAATCGTATGAAGTTATTCATGCGTGTGGTCCATTCGCATGGGCCATCCGCATGAGAACTTCATTAAGTTAAGTTTGAATGTTCTATTTAATATAACTTAATGTGCACTCATTCAAACATTCATAAACCCAATCAATTCAATCACAACTCATTAATGAAATATTAAACATTACATGTAACAACCAATTTATATCATTTCATTAATCAATTACAATTACATCAAAATCAGACAGACAAGTTCATTACATTACAAATCATGATCTAGGGACATACATGTATCAACAAGCAAAAATAAGTAAAGTTTTGGTAGCATCAGCCTAGGGGGAGTTTGTTGGATCTAGAGAGGCTGTTGCAACCAAAACTAAGTCACTTAGAAGATTTTAAGTACAACATACAAAGGACTTCCGAAGCCAAGTGTAGAACTTCCGAAGGAAGAAGGAGCTCTTCCGAAGTCTAAGTGTAAAATACACTTCCGAAGGAAAACTCCAACTTCCGAAGACAAAGAAGCTACTTCCGAAAATCAAGACTTAAAGACAAAGTTATGAAGTCAACTTCCGAAGTATAAAGAAGTCCTCAAAGCCTCGGAAGCATAGAAGCATCTTCCGAAGTATAAGTGGCTTCGGAAGAACTTGTTCTTCCGAAGCCAGTTAACCTTCGGAAGACACTTCTATTATCCAGTAGACATAAGTATGGTCTGACTGACACTCCGCTGCAAATCTCTGAGATACTGCATGGCGTTTTCTCAAAAGCCATGTAGTTGACCATACTTTAATCTACTGTTTACCTTTTATGTTAAGCACAGTTGCCATCTTTAGTTGGTGACAAAGGTAAGTCATGGACATGTCATGACTACCATATCTTAGATAATACTTTATCTAAGATACCTTAACTATAGCATTGTAGTATATGCTTTAGTCGTAGGTTTCCAGCTGGTATCAAGTATAACGGCTGTAGGATCTAGTATATATAGTTTCTCATTGTAACTCTTGTTTTATGCTTGTAAGTGTCTTGTAATCTTGAGTTGAGAAGTAATATATACAAGTACCTTGAAAATACTTCTGCTTGTTCTTTTTGATTACTTATTATATTATTACCAACTCTTGTTAAAGACATTGCTTCATCTCGTTTGAGTGTTATTATAAGTGAGTTTGAGAGAATCACAAGTGTTTAAGTGACAAAACTCGATCCTGCAGGACCCACAAGGTTTTTTATGTGTGTTTTAATTTTAAGGGTAGTTTCGTCATTTTAATAATAATTTTAACAGAAACATTAACAGTGTTACTCATTTGAACTCAAATGGAGATAAAAATGAAATGTATAGACTCAAATGAAGATAACATGAAATGTCAGGGGCCGGATGATAATTTTGAAACCACAGGGATGCAAGTGGTTAAAATGAACAAACGTCAGGGATTCAAATGGTAATTTACTCTATTGTTTAAAGACGAACCAATGCAACACACGAACAAACCCACTGGTAGGATTATTCACGAACGGAATCAAACATAGATATGCTTTAAAATCGGTACGTTTACAAACTGAGAGTTGCGGTTCAGTTCGAATTTAAAAATTCGAGCAAAAAAGTTCATGCTCCCACTCAATTCAGTTTATAATCGAGCACTCAATCCTTCTCGGTTTAGCTCGGTTTTAGATCACAATGTAGTACAAAAGTACAAATTATTATCCGTTCAAGAGTTACAACTTAAACTAAAAAAGTACAAAATTACAGGTCATACTTGAAGCCATTAGACTAAAAAACACATGGAAATGATGAATGTCGTTTGGTCGCTGCAGGTAGCTGCTGTTAGGAACTTGAAGAAAGGAAAGGCTAGAGATATAAAAAGAGGGTGGGTTATGCAGACACCCTGTCAGGTGTTATGCAGACACCCTTTGACTTTTCTTCACTGCCCGTGAAAACTCTTACGGTCCTTAAGGGGTCTGCAAAATATTAAATATCAGATTTAATCAGTCACGACCGTGAAATTCACTAAAGACTCGTAAACATTGACCCGTGACACACTTTACGGACCGTGAAGATACTAATTCACGGCTTGTGAAATGTTTCACGGGGCGTAAGGGTTTTCTGAGTATTTTTGATTTTATTAATAATTTCTCGGTTTTCGTGATTATTCATTTTTTATAATTATTTGACATGACGTATTATTTCTCGTAAAATTGTATCAATTATTTGATTTGATATAATATTCTATATTTAACGATATATATAGGAATACATGTTAGTTGTTTTAACAAAACAATTTGAATCGAGATAACTAAAATGTCAGATCGCGGAAATAATAGAAGGCGTGCGAATGAATTTGTTCTAACTCAAGTGTAATTGTTAGTTGTTTTAACGAAACAATTTGAATCGAGATAACTCAAGTGTATATGTTGAAAGTATTACGGAACAATTGATAACCATAATCGACAGAATGACAAACATTTGTCTCTGAATATTATGTAGTTTTTACGTAACGCATATGCTTAATTAGTAGAGTATATTACATGGGTGTTGTGGATCTCCACTTACAATTTTTGCGAGGGCTACTTGGGAATATAGCTTTATGTTTAGATGTAAGATTCTAAATGAGTAAGTGTAAAAAAAAATTAATTGTACAAATCTATCTGTTATTGTTATTTTACTACATATTTGGCGTGAACAAATAGACTGATGATCTAGAGATTTAAAGAAATAAGTAGAACATAAGAGTTGCAGGGAACTGATCGTTGGAAGATTGTTTCGTTTGAGTGGTTTAACTTAATATACAAGAGATCCGTTGATGGTAATGAATATGCAGACGGGAGTAGCGATCTATTTCCTGCGTTATGGGAAGTTGATACGGTAATATTGTTTTCGTGTTATAATTATGATTTAATTTTACCAAAAAAATATATAAAATTATGACTTTATTTTTTATAGGTGTACATATCGATCACTGATTACGATGAAGATTGGTATTTTTTTAAGATTTCTATGGAGTCACTACAAGTTCATATATTCTTTCTATATGAATACCGTCCAAATACGTGTGATGATTCGTGGTGCATTCATCGTAATGTTCGGGCGATTATTGTACAATTTGAATCTTATTTCCTTTATTTTTTTGCGCGTATACATTATTAGCAGCACTCTAGGCAAGAAGAAATTGAAGAATTGTTAGTGTGTGGTGAAACTGTGTCCTTCTGATGCAGGTCATATTGGTCGAGATTCAGGATTTATTATTTGTATATTATTACGTAGACTGATTCAAAATAGATCTCTAGAATGACATGATAATAATTTACAAGATGCTTGCCCTAGATTCCGACGATTTATGGCAGATGAATTGTGTTCAAGACGAACTCAATGTAACTATTTAATATATAATATTTCTATATGATTATTAATAATACTATTCGTAAAATCTAATAAAAATAACATAAAATTAGCTCGAAACACAATCTTTAATCTTGTTGATTTATAAGAAAGTTTCAAGCTGCAACATGATTAAAATATGTTTCGAGTTTTCGCCGATATTGTTCTTGAGCCCTTTCCATAATGTCTGCAACATTTATAGAGTGTTTCAGTTGTCGTAAACGTTATCGTATATTGAGTGAAATATCGAGATCTTTCTCCTTAAATCAAACCATTTGCTGCTAAGTTTCTGAGTGGTTCGATTGGAACACTCCCCGAAAATAGTACCCGAATTTTCCAGACACGATCTTGCTAAAGTGACATCTTCTTCGTGTCAAAATAATATAAAAATATTCGAAACAGGTAACGTCCTGTGGGAGACTTAACTGGCCGTATATATTACCATTAACGGCTCGTAAAGATTTTCACGACCCGTGAACACAATGCCAGTGAAGGGCATCACGACCTGTTAAATTGTTGAATGACTGATTCTATGAGCTGCAGACCTATATGGCCTATAAAGGCTCTTACGGGACGTAAAAAAGGTGTCCGCATATAAAACGGGGTGTATCTATAACAGACCTTAAAAAAGTTCTATGGTAAAAGTTTATGGGCTCTTAAGTAACTCTATTAACCGGCAATTCAAAATGAATTATATTCCTAAATAGATAAATAAATAAATAAATATTATATTTATATATAATAATATAAAAATAAAATTAAAAATAATTTAAGCGAACAGAGCGAGCAACGATTGAGCGTGCCTTTGGTAGCTCGTGTTTGATTCGCTTACAAACCAAACTGAGCCGCTCGGCTCGTTTACAACCAAACAAAAATTGAACGAGCATATTTTCGAGTGTTTTTTTTCGAACGAGTTTTGAGCGTCGAGTTTTAAAGAAGTAAAGCAAAATAGAGAATGAGATGTAGAGGTGTTTTAGTTATTTTCTCTATAATTTAAAGATAACAAGCAAAATAAAAAACAAAATGTGAGAGCTCTCAATGCTCGATATTATACAATAATTTTTTTCTAATATAATGCGTGCAAAAACAAATAAAAAATGTGATCACGATGTTTATGAAATACAAAAATGTGATCACGATGTTTATGTTCATATTTTAAAACAAGTTTTGGCTGTGTACTTTCTCCTTTTCAACTTTGACATGCTTTATACGATCACGATGTTTATGAAATACAAAAACACATGTAACAACTTGTCCTATAAAATAGTCCTATCATCCATTAAACAACGTACTTGAAGTTAAAATTTATAGCTGTAGTTATATTATTTAGTGTTGACAAAGAAATAGTAATATGAAAACCTTCCTTTTTCAAAGCCATCAGCATAAACTACGCTAGCCAATCAGCCAAACCATATTCCAAAAACGGTAGGCCGATTTAATTAGATTCGATATTCAACGCAACCTAAAAATTATTAAATTTGATAATAACAAAATACCATATAACCTCTAACTAATAGTAAATATAGCTAACTATCTTTAGTAAACTCGTATATTACACGAGTTAATAAATAAAATATCAATATAATAAAATTTATTAATTATAAAATAATATTTTAAAATATAATATTATTGAAATTATGTATGAGAAATGACTATAAATAATAAAATAGTGATATCAACTTTTTAAAATTTTATTTTTAAAAATTTTTACAAAAAAAATACATTTTTTCTAAAACAAAACGTATAAAAATGTCATTTTTTAAAAATTTACTTATTATAACTCCAAAATTGAATTATTTTTGGTTCTAAAAAATTGAATTTTTTAAAAATACCAATTTTAAATTATTTTGTATTTTTAAAAAAATATGCTTTAGAAAAAGTTATTATTTTATAAAAAAATTATTTTTTTTTGAAATAACATTAATAAATAGATTTTTGTAATATACTAAATCTAAAAGAGTGTTAAATAATATTATTAGTCATTAAGGTAATTATATAATACGAGAGAGAGGCGAGAAAATTTTGGTGATAATAATTATAATGCTGTCACATGTCATCTCAGGTTACTCTTTTATTAAAATAAGAAGATTATATCAAAATGTATAAAAACGCTTGACCGATAATATTATTGGACTATGTTTTTCTTTACTTTTGATATAAGAAATTAAATTTCATTACCATTTACCTTGAAGTTTAACTAGCAACTTATTGTGCGTATGTGAGATGCCACATCCACAATTACATATAAACTCTTTTGTTAGATTCAAACTAAACTTATAAATTGTTTTTATGATTTACAAACCCCACACACACAAACACAAAGAACACATTTAACATCAGTAACACACGTTCAAAACATTATCATCTACTATATACATTATTATATATATACATATTGCACATGTAACATCATAGTATTTATATAAAGTTATAGATGTAAATATTTTTATGATCATTAACTTTTTAAAATAACTAGCTTTTTTACAATATTTTTTTCTATATATATCTCTTTTATCACATATGTATAATGGATCAATTAATAATATAATATCTTTATCCCTTTTCTATTATTCTCATATTAAATTGTTAGTAGGTTCGTTTTGAAATTTATATTCTATTATCTATTTTTCTTATATACACTCTACATGTTGAACAGAACGAACCAGAAGTCAACCAAAGCGAACAATTTTCCAAGTCAAATGTACAACAACAAAAAAACTATATAACCATATGTTAAAAATGATAAATTCAAAACAAGAAAAATAAAAAAAATAAAAAAGAAACCACCACTGATTGGAGTATAAGAATCATCCCTCCCATCCCAATCCCTTCTTCTACTTATCCCCCCGTCACTATTTCTCCATCTCCCGTCACTAAAACCACACACAATAATTCTTCATAACTTGTTCGTCACGTAATCTCCCCATGAATAATATCCACATCACACATTAACTCCCCACAACTCTAGCGACAATGGAACCCAAACCCTCACCCCTGAATCGCCTCAACACGTTCGTTGCAAAAACCCGAATCGGAAAACGATTCAAGCTCAACGATCGCAACACCTCCTTCACCACGGAGGTTCGAGCCGGCACCGCCACGTTCCTCACCATGGCCTACATCCTCGCCGTCAACGCCAGCATCCTCTCCGACTCCGGCGGACCCTGCTCCGCCTCCGACTGCATCCCCCTCTGCTCCGATCCCGCATACTCCCCGAACAACTGCACCGGCCCCGATCTCCGACTCATTCCTCCCGATGACTCATGCAAATTCTCCCCCGTGAACCCTGGGTATGCAGATTGTGTGGGGAGAGTGCGAAAAGATCTTATTGTCGCCACCGTCGCATCTTCGCTTATTGGGTGTGTGATCATGGGTACTTTTGCTAACTTACCCTTGGCGTTAGCCCCCGGAATGGGGGCTAACGCCTATTTTGCCTACACCGTAGTCGGCTTTCACGGCTCAGGTAACATATCCTACGAAAACGCCCTCGCCGCTGTTTTCATCGAAGGGGTGATATTCTTGTTAATCTCAGCCGTCGGCTTACGCGCTCAGCTGGCGAAACTAATCCCAAAGCCGGTACGAATCTCGTCCTCAGCGGGAATCGGCTTGTTTCTCGCCTTCATCGGCTTGCAAAGCAGCCAAGGAATCGGCTTAATCGGCTACAGCTCATCCACTCTCGTAACAATCGGCGCGTGCCCCACCGCCTCCCAAGCCGCCGTGGCGCCGGTAGTCACGTTCCCCAACGGCACCGTGACACTCCTCCCCGGCGGCTCCGTCTCCGGCGGCATCATGTGTTTAAACAACCGTATGGAGAGCCCGACCTTCTGGCTCGGCGTCGTCGGCTTCGTTATCATCGCGTATTGTTTGATCAAAAACATAAAAGGCGCAATGATTTACGGCATTGTGTTCGTCACCGCGATCTCATGGTTCCGTAACACGGAGGTTACGGCGTTCCCTCAAACACCGGCGGGCGACTCGGCTTTCGACTACTTTAAACAAGTAGTCGACGTGCATAAAATCCAGTCGACCGCCGGTGCATTGAGTTTTTCAAGCATAAACAAAAGCTCATTCTGGGAAGCACTAGTAACATTTCTCTACGTCGATATCCTCGACACAACTGGAACATTATACTCAATGGCTCGTTTCGCGGGGTTCTCCGACGACAACGGTGAGTTTGAAGGCCAATACTTCGCGTTCATGTCGGACGCGTCGTCGATCGTCATCGGATCGCTCCTCGGGACGTCGCCGGTGACGACGTTCATCGAGTCGTCGACGGGGATCAGGGAAGGTGGGCGGACGGGGCTGACGGCGTTAACGGTGGCGGGGTATTTCATGTTGGCGTTCTTCTTCACGCCGTTGTTAGCGTCGATTCCGCCGTGGGCGGTGGGGCCGCCGTTGATACTCGTCGGAGTTCTGATGATGCGATCGGTGGTGGAGATCGAGTGGGATGATATGAAACAGGCGATTCCGGCGTTCATGACGGTGATATTGATGCCGTTGACGTATTCAATCGCCTACGGGTTGATCGGTGGTATAGGGACGTACATTGTGCTGAATTTTGGTGATTGGGTACAGGGGTTGTTGTGTAAATATGGGATTCTTAAGGGGGGTAGAGGTAATGAAAGTGGTATTAATAGTGGTGCAGGGGGTGATGGGGTAGTTGTTGGGAATGGTGTGAATGGGAGTGATAAAAGGGTTGAAGTTTAGTTTTTTATTATTTTATCTTTAATCATTAATGTGTTATTAATTTTGGCTTTAATTAGCATAGTTAAATGCGAAACTACTTATTGTCTTTTACGCATTTACATTAGTTTAACTAGGAGTTCCAAGTCTTACACGCAGCAAAATATTGATGGTGGGTCGTGTTTTATCACAATGGGCTTTTAGATGGTTGGATTTTCCTGTAATTAATGGTTGATGGGTTTGAGCTACCAGCGCTAACGGTACTCACAAGTATAAGAGGTGACTTTTTGCCATTAGGGTATCCCGGGTGACTAAGTTTTAATTAGTTGGCCGTTAAAAAACATTAGTTTATTTTATTAATACTTAAATATATAAATTTCCATGTCAATCTGCATCCTCTTAATAGACTTTAAGTTATACTTGTTTAATTTGTGATATGACATTTTATTGTACTTTAATGTTATTAAATAACATATTTTCTAAAACGTAAAGTTGATAGACTTATTATATGTAAAAGATTCATTAAAGTTGGTTTTTAGTGGACTTGATTTTACTCATGTGGTATTTACGATTTTGGGTTTAATCAGCATAGTTTAAATGCGAAACTACTTCTTGTCTTTTACTCATGTTACATTAGTTTATATTTTAATAATTAAATATATACATTTCCACGTCAGTCTTCATCCAATGAATATACTCTAAGTTATACGTGTTTAACTTGTGATATGACATTTATTGTAATTTAGTGTTATTAAATAACATATTTTCTAAAGCGCTAGGTTGATAAACATGTTATGTGTAAGAGATTCATTTAATATTGGTTTTCAATGGACTTGATTTTTCTTATACAAAATATGTTTACTTTTATGTATTGAAGCTCGAATGAGACAATAATTTTATAAAGTCGAACAAACAGAAAGAAGGTATAATAAACAGTAACATAGAGCTTGTATGAACAAATATTGTTGTTTATAATTAATATGTGTGTGTCATTACATCAAAAGATCCAGAAAAAAGTAGTTTCGGAAACTTGAATATGATAAATAGGTTTAAATGCGGTTGTCACTTGTCATGGGCTGATTTACATATTTTGACATGTACGAAGAGAAGGGAAGGTACCCCACTGTTGATGGATTGCATTAAAGTCGAAGGTCAAATATATATTTGCGTAGATTTGTTGTACTCTTTGTGGTTCAAGTGCTTGTAGTATTTTCTTCAATATGGGCTGTTTAATATGATTTGTGTTTAAGATGGTTTCGCAACATGTATTTTATCTTAAAAAAATCATAACTTTGATTATCAAAATCAATTGGAATAAATAAGAAAGGAAAGGATACATTGAATCATAAAACTTTGAATAAAATATACGATCAATTAACATTTATCGAACTTGAAATTAAAGAAGTGAAAAGAGATGGTTCGATAATTTTAATATTTTTTCTTGAACCAAGAGATCCATGAATCTGGATCCTAATGCATATACATACTTTAAGGTTAATAGAAAGGTTGATGCAACCAAAATAATCAAAATGCTTCATGCATGCATGCACTATAACCAATGTACAAGTTGTTTCGAAAGTTTTACTCTCTCCACAGAAAATATTCTAAGTGTAAAATCTTCCGAAGCCAAAGACCAAATCTTCCGAAGCCAAAGATGAAGTCTTGCGAAGCTTCAAAGACAAAGTCTTTCGAAGCCAATTACAGTGAAGACTGATTTCTTCCGAAGACAAAGGAGAACATGCTTTCCTCTGATGTATTTTTGCACAAAGCTGACCTACTTTCGCTGCAACTTTGAAGACTCACCAACTTGTATAAGTTGGTGAAAAGGTCCATGCTTTTGCAACTGTACATTAAGGTCTTGAGTTTGTAACTTACTACTTTATGTACATTTATCTTTTTTGTAATATATTAGGATGTGAGTTATGACATGTCATAATCACTCGTCAAAAGGCAATCTGCCTTTTGACTTTACATTAATCTTGTTGTCTAGATTAGTGTTTCCAGCTGGCACTCAAAGTATGACCGGTTATAGAATATAATATAAAGTATCTCAGGTCCTTGTATTTCTTTCTTATGCTTTGTAACACTTGTAAAAAAAGTTGAGAGGAATATACCACATCCTTGAAAACCATATCCATCTGTTGTGTTATTAGTTATGTCTCCTTGTTTGCTTGTGTTCTTAGTATCATAAATATTACCCCGGTTCCCTATTTGATCTGTTAAGTGTTCTAACACTCTCCTCATTATGAGACTGATTGTATTGGCCTCCCTTAACCGGTCCTGCAATTGGTATAAGAGCATTCCATGCTCTTGATTGTAAGATCTCACCATCTTAAATCCCCTAGTTTCACAAAACACTTAACATCTCAAATGGCAGCTCTCACAAAGGCTGATATGGAAACCGGTACCATAACAAAGTCTCCACTGATCACTCCTAGAGATTTTGATAATTGGTGTCAAAGAATGAAAGGCTTCATCAAGTCTTAAGACTCTATGATGTGGGAGTCTGTTGTCTCTGGACCTCACATACCAAGCACTCCTTCAGCTACCGCTGGTGGTGTTATGATACCAAAGGAGGTAGCTGCCTATTCTGAAGAAGACAGAAAAAGATAGATATAGATCAAAGCCATAACTGTCAAGTGCTCTTCCAAACTCCATATATAGAGGCTTCAAAAAGTGCAAGACTTCCAAACAACTATGGGATGCACTGAAGCTTATGTATGATGGGTCCACTGAAGCAAAAGAGAACAAGAAGGACCTCTTGAAGCAGCAATTTGAGAACTTAACCTACAAGACAGGTGAAACCATGACTCAACAATACTTTAGGTATGTTGAGATTATGGATACTCTAATGGATGTAGGAGTAACTCTTGAAAATAGCGACATTATAAGGAAGTTCATGTCCTCTCTTCCCAGACAATGGACATATTATTGTGTTGTTATCAAGAGAACTGAGAACCTTATGACTCTAACTCTTACTGAGTTGTATGGTATCCTCAGTGGCTACCAGATGGAGATGAACATACAACATTCATCTGGTATCTCCAACAATTAGTAAAGTTCAACCTTTCATATGGTTGAAAGGGATTGCAGAGAACCACAACATCATCTTATCTGCTACCCTGACAACTCACAAAATGGTCCTTTTATCACCTTCCCGGAGACACCAAGTGAGAGCTATACCCAAGGAAGCCCATTCTAAGAGATAAGCTCTTCAGAAGCTTTTGTGTCTGCTGATTAAAGCACATGCAACTTTCTATTCACTCTTGAAGACCTGGACTGTATCCATCTAGATGATCTGGAGTACATGAAAATAGTCCAACTGATGACTCTTCTCACTCACAGAGCTAAAAAGTTCTATAAGAGGACAGGGAAGAAGTTTCCTAGCAATGCAGCTAGTGGAAAGTTTGAGCTGGATAAAAGCAAAGTGAAGTGTTACAACTGTAACCAAATGGGACACTTTGCTAGAGAGTGCAAGACACAAAGAACTAATGATGGCCAAGCACAAAAAAGACCAAACTACACTAAAAAAGCCACCCAGAATGAGAAGACAAAGTAGCAAGCTGTAGTTGCTATTGAAAAAGAAGGCTTTGTTTTTACTGGTGCTTTTAGTTGGAGGATGCATCTACAAACCAAGCACTAATGGCAAACCATGATGAATCCAAGGTATTGGAACATCTTTGTACACCTAAATGTATTGCTAAAGCTAACAAATATATGTCCTATAACTTAGAGATAAGATATGATATTGAGTCTTTATACATCTTAAAATCTGACTTCAAAAGAGCTGAAAATGATTACAAACTTAAAATAGAAGATTTAGAGAAAACCATTTTCACTCTTAAACATGAACATACCAACTACAGAACTCAGATCAAAGATCTCATCATTTAGTTAACTAAATGCTAGGCTGAGCATATGATCAGCAAAGCTAGGGCAGAAAAATGTGTTCTTGAAGAAGAGACCTTCAAGAACATAATATCCTCATCCTTGCATGCAAAAGTTTGTTATCAGAATAAGCAAGGACTGGGATCTACTGAGATAGCTCCTCCACACACTTTATTATCTGTAATATCTCCAAGGTGTGAAACTTGTGAAGATGAGCTTCCCCTCATAGACCCCATGAGTGAAGAGGATGAAGAGGAGATAGTGAGGGATGTCTATGAGAAGAGTGAAGAAGAGCATCCTAAGAAGGGTCACTATTCTCCTGAGGAGATGAAAGGAGTTGGGATGATCACGTCCAAAAAGAAGAACTTAATCAGGAAAGCCAAGAGGAAGTCAAAGAAGGCTCAAGAGATCAAGGCCACTTTTCAACTCTAAGCGGAAACAAGTGTTTATCTCTACAGGGTCTGAAATGGTTAAGGCAGAAGACTCAACTATGAACTCTAGTACCAGGAGTTTTAGTTTTTGTCCAAATCATCCCAATAACAAGAAGAAGGTTGATCAGTTGTGTACCACTGCTACATAACCTAAACCATCCAGTTTCAAAGGTAGTTCTCACCCTAAAAGGATTACTAAATCATTTGCAAAGATGAAGATGGAGATGGAAAGTGATCAAGTTCAGCCTTCCTCATTTGCAAAGGAAGATTCTCAGAAGGAACAAATGGATAGTGTCATGTGTGGTAGTACTTCTCATTTAGCTAAGGATTGCTTCTACAACCCTAAAAGTACTGTCCGTATGATAAAGAAAAAGACTTCTGAGAAAATCAAGGAGAAGCCAACTTCTGAAGGAAAGTCTTTTCCTTTCGAAAGCTCCAAATTGAAGAAGAAAACAAGTGAAAATTTTCCTTCGGAAGAAAAGTTGGTCTTGGAAGAAAGGAATGCTTCCGAAGTACTGAGCCTATTGCAGTGATAGTGAGATCTTCCGAAGGTCCAGTCTCCAAAACTTCCAAAGTTGTCAAAACTTCCGAAGTATTGAAGGTCATGTCTAAACTTCCAAAGGTGATGTGGAAGACTAAGAAAGATCATGTGACTGAAAATTCTTCATCAACAACAGCTAATGATCCTCAAAGCTTGAACATAGGATCAATTACTATTGCATTGTCTTCAATTTATTTTGACAAGCCCAAGACCAACAAGGTTTGGGTTTCCAAATGTAACTAACTATCTCTTTTGTGTAGAAACAGCTAAAGACCAAGAGGAATGTATGGATCAGTGATAGCGGTTGTTACAGGCACATGACAGGCAATGATTCTTTACTTTAGAGTTTTGAGAAGATTATAGGATGGCCAGTTGCTTTAGGAGGAGATGCTGGAGGTTACATTACTAGAAGGGGTAGGGTCACTAATGGTAAGCTCAATATTGAGAAGGTAAATTTTATTAAGGAGCTTGGGTATATTCTACTAAGTGTATCCCAATTTTATGATCAGAGACACAACATGCTCTTCACTGAGCATGAGTGCATTGTTCTCAATCCTGGGGTGGTCATTCCTCAAGAGCATATCCTGCTTAGAGCCATTATGAAAGGGAAAATGTACATGATGGATTTGCAAGAAACATCCCCTTTAGGACAAGTTTCTTGCTTTCTATCTGAAGAAAATAATGGATGAGTCTTTCCTCTGGCATAAAAGAATGTGTCATGTAAACTTTAAGAACATGAATAAATTAATTAAGAATTATTTGGTAACTGGAATGCCAAAAGAAGAGTTTACAAGTTATGACCATTATGTTGCATGCCTGAAAGGGAAGCAACACAAGATAACTCACAAGCCAAAGGAAAGAAACTCTATCACTACTCCCCTACACTTTATACATATGGATCTTTTTGGCCCCACCAGTGTAATGAGTCTAGGAAGGACCTCATATTATATAATGATCACATATAACTTCACAAGATTCACTTGGGTCTTTTTCTTTAGAACTAAGGATGAGACGCCTAAGATCTTGAAGAGTTTCATTCTCAAAATTGAGAATCAATGTAATCACAAGGTCAATACCATAAGATGTGATCAAGGAATTGAATTTAAGAACCAAATCCTTGATACATTTTGTGATCAAAAAGGTATTACAAGACAATATAGTGCTCTCTGGACTCCTCAGCACAACGGTGTTACTGAGAGGACAACCATGACATTAATTGAAGCTGCAAGAAACCTTCTGGGTAGAGTCAGTAAACACTGATTGCTACGTGCAAAACAGAGTTTTGTAGTTAAGACTCATGGTCAGACTCCTTATGAACTTTGGCACAAGAGGAAACCCTTCATTGGTTTTCTCTGGTCATTTAGATGTCCTTGCACCATCTTGAATACCAAAGATCAAGTAGCCAAATTTGTTGAGAAATCAGATGATGGACACTTCATTTGATACTCTTCTTAAGCTAAGGCTTATAGAGTACATAATCTCAGAACTAGAGTGGTTGAGGAGTCAGCCAACGTGACTTTCAATGAGCACACTCCAAGTATGAAAGGTTCTGGTCCTAATTGGCTGTTTGATCTTGATTTAGTTACCAACTGTTTTAACAAGTATTGTGAGAATGTTTCAAGATCCCCAGATAACTTATCAACAGGAGATCCTGACCCAATATTTGAGCTGATAAGACCTACCAATCACACTACTTCAGCACTAGTGGTAACCAACCCTGCAGATGGAATTCCTATCAGCATAACCATTACAAATCCAGCTGATACATCTGAGTTGCCAACAAATTCTAGCTCAGAAGCACAAAACTCAAATGAAGCTTCAAATGTAGGAGAAAATGGTTGTTGTGATAGTGATCAAGAGTTTATTGTTGCTGATAATCACTCCATGGAAGACAACATCAATGATGTCACACACTTATTGGATCAAGCTTCTCTTGATAAGTGTGCTGATGTGGTAAGAGACACTTCATTACCTGATCTAAATTTCTCTAATTTAGATCTCTCCAATCAACTTGCTGTGATCCCTCAACTCAGGATCCACAAGTCGCACCCCACCACAAACATCATCAGTGATGCCAACAAGGGGGTAAGAACAAAAGGACAAACCCATGATAAAAATGTTTGTCTCTAATCTTGTTTTCTATCCCAGATAGAACCAAAGAAAGTTGATGATTCTTCAAAGGATGGAAGTTGGGTCAAAGCTATGCAAGAGGAGCTGCTTCAATTTAAAAGACAAAAGGTTTAGAACCTATGTCCTCTTCATCAAGGGAAGACTACCATAGGAACCAAACGGGTTTTTAGAAACAAGAAGGATGATAGAGGACTTGTCATAAAAAACAAGGCCAAACTAGTTGTTCAATGATACACACAAGAAGAGGTAAATGATTACACAGATGTCTTTGCTCCTGTGGCAAAACTTGAAGCTGTTAGGATATTCCTGGCATTTGCTGCATCCAAAGACTTTATGGTCTACCAACTTGATGTCAAGTGTGCTTTTCTATATGGGGTGATTGATGAAGGGTGTATGTCAAACAACCACCTGGCTTTGCGGATCCTGATCATCCTGATTATATTTGCAGACTTGATAAAGCTCTTTATGGGCTGCACCAAGCTCCAAGGAAGTGGGTATGAGACATTATCTCAGTATCTCTGTCAACATGGCTACAAGAGGGCTACTATGGATGGAACTGTTTTCATCAAAGGAACAAGGAATGACTTAATGCTAGTTCAAATATGTGTAGATGATATTATCTTCGGGTCAACTAATCTAAAGCTCTGTAAATACTTTGAGAAGCTGATGAAGAATAGATTTGAAATGAGTGCCATGAGGGAACTCAATTTCTTTCTAGGAATTCAAGTGAAGAAAGTTGATAGTGGCATCTTCATAAGTTAGTCAAAGTATGTACAAGACATACTCACAAGATTCAACATGACTGAATCTAAGGTTGCAAAGACACCCATAGCCAGAAACCACTCCCTTTGACCTGACCTTGAGGGGGAGTGTATGGATGAACATCTTTATAGGGCTATGATTGGGTTTCTTATGTACCTCATAGCCAGCAGGCCTGATATCATGTCTGCCACATGCAGTTGTGCAAGATATCAAGCCAACCCAAGATGTCACACTAGGTTGCTATTAAGAGGATTCTAAGATATCTCAAAGGTGCTCTAACACTAGACCTTTGGCATCTAAAGAATTCTGACATCAATCTGTATGCATATATAGCTAGTGACTATGGTGGCTGCAACATGACTGCAAAGTCTACACCTGGGGGTGTCAATTCCTTGGTGGAAGGATAGTCTCATGGCAATGCAAGAAACAATCTTATGTGTCTGCATCAACTGTTGAAGCTGAATTGATTGCCGCTGCTAGCTGCTGTGCTCAAGTACTTTGGATTCAGAATCAGATGTTGTACTATGGATTCAACTTCAAAGAGACTGCCACCCACATAGACAACAATAGTGCTATCTCTATTACAAAGAACCCTGTGCAGCACTCAAGGACAAAACACATCAACATCATGTATCATTTAATTAGAGATAACTTTGAAATGGATTAATCAAACTAGTCAAAGTTAACACAAATGAACAATATGCTAATTTGTTCACCAAAGCTTTTGATGAACAGAGGTTTAAATATCTTGTATCAGTTATTGGGATGATTAACCTTGAATAGAAACTTACTTAATATTATTTCTAAAACTTGTGTGTCCTAAGTTGTCTATTTTATCACTTTCATAAGCCCATGTTTACTTTAGGAGAAAATCTTTTAAAATAAAATATTCCTTAGATTTGTGAAAATTTTGAACATCTTTCCTTTCGAAAGATATCAAATTATCTTCGGAAGAGCATTATGTCTTCAAACCAAATAAATACTTATGCGAATTTACCTTCAGAAGAAATTCTTTAATATCTTCCGAAGCATAAATTTATTCACAAGTAATTGTATGCCTTTGAAGAACAATATTCTTCCGAAAGCAATTAAGTCTCGAAAGATTTATTCTCTTAAGCATAAAACTAACAAGTCTTGATCTCTTCCGAAGCTAGACATGTCTCAGAAGTGAAATTTCTTTTAAGTAATTTCCTTCCGAAGCAAAATTTTCACTCTTAGAAATATCCTCCAAAGTCAAATTGGCTTCGGAAGCTTTTACCAAAACTTCCGAAGATAAAATACCTTTGGAAGATATTCGACTTCCAATAAAACTACCTTTTTTGGGTACTTTTTCAGAGGTGGGACTGACATCCGGATTTCAAAGTTTTTCCTTTTCCATTAACTTTGTCTCAAATTTATTTCATATATATACCCAACGGTTCCCTCCTCTTTTACTTTTTTCTTCATCTGCAATCTTCTCTAACCTAAATTCACCCACAACCGACCTTATTCTTATCTTCCTTCGCACCTAAGCTTTCTCAAATGGCCAACCTTGATCGTAGAAACAACCTAGATTTTTCCATGCAACTTCATAGGTAACCCAAATAAGTTGCCCTATTGAACTCTAAGTAAGACCCGAGTTTCTCAGAGGTTTATCGCTTTCTTTCTCTGTCAAATTACTTCACCTCCCTCACGATTAATCCTCCTCTCTATGAGGATCAACTTTTGGACTTTTGGAGGACCTGCAAAGAGGTGACCATGGATGGGGAGAAGACATTATCTGCCATAGTGCAGGGAAGGACAATCTATATCACTCCGGCTATCATAAACACTCATCTTCAGCTGTATGATGTAGAATGTGATTTGTTCTTTCCTAAAACTATTGTTAACCATTTTTGAGCAGGTGGGCTATGAGGGAGATTTCTCGGTAAAGACCTTCAGGAAATGGAAGGTCTCTTCTCAATAGAAGTATCTTTATCATGTGGTCATACACAGCTTGTCCAACAAGCATGGTGGATGAGACCAGATTCTTGAGGATCTCTCCTTTATAGTTCATGGAATGGTTCAAGGAGTCAAGTTCAGGTTCTCACAATTTGTGTATACTAACTTGCTTACAAACTTAGACTCCTTAGAATATTACTTGTTCCCTAGATATGTGTAAGGATTCCTATAAGTCTGATGCAGCCAAAACATCCAAAGTCTCTTTGCAAGCATGCACTAAAGAACAGAAGTAGAAATGCTTTGGAAGTTTTACACCGTGCACTAGAAATATTCTAAGTGTAAAATCTTCCGAAGCCAAGACCAACATCTTCCGAAGCCAAAAGTGAAGTCTTCCGAAGCTTCAAAGACAAAGTCTTCCGAAGCCAAAGAGTGAAGACAGATTTCTTCCGAGGACTTTTAGAGATATGCCTTTATCTGATGTACTTTACCATAAAGCTGGACCACCTTTCCGTTGCTACTCTGTAAAATCACCCAACTTACATGAGTTGGTGAAAGGTCCATGCTTTTGGTAACTGTACATTGAGGTCTTGAGTCCATGCTTTCTACTTTATGTACTTTTTCTTTTTTGTAATATATTAGGATGTGAGCTATGGCATGTCATAGTCACAAGTCAAAAGGCAGATATGCCTTTTGACTCTACATTTGATTTTGTAGTTGTCTAGTCAATTGTATCCAGCTGGCCTTCAAAGTATGGCCGGCTGTAGGATGTAGTATAACTTGTAATAGAACTTGAGAAGCAATATACTTTGAGAAGCAATATATAGCATTCTTGAAAACCAAATACTTTTGTTGTTTTGCAATCTTGTTCTGTCTCACTTTTACTTGTGTTCTTAGCATCTTTCATTAACAAGTTAACCAGTTCCCTATTTTATCTGTTAGGTGTTATAAACAACTCTCCTCATTGTGTTGTTGTGTTGTAAGTGCATACCCTTCACCGGTCTTGCATTTGATATCAGAGCTTTTCAGGCTCTTGATATAAGATCTCACCATCTTAAGATCCCTCACACACACAAAATACTTAACAACTCAAATGGCAGCTATAACCAAAGCTGATATGGAAACTGGAACTATGACAAAGTCTCCACTGATCACTCCTGAAGACTTTGATACTTGATGTCAAAGAATGGAAGGCTTCATCAAGTCTCAAGACTCCAGGATGTGGGACTCTGTTATTGAAGGACCCTACATACCAAGCACCACCTCTGCTACTGGTGGTGGTATGATTCCTAAGGCTGTGGCTGATTACTCTGAAGCAGATAGAAAGAGAATAGAGATTGATCAGAAAGCCATGACATCCCTTTAAACTGCTCTTCCAAACTCCATCTACAAAGGCTTCAAAGAAGTGCAAAACTGCCAAGCAACTATGGGAAGCACTGAAGCTGATGTATGAGGGGTCTACTGAAGCAAAGGAGAACAAGAAGGATCTCCTGAAGCAGCAGTTTGAAAACTTCACCTTCAAGGCGGTGAAACCATGACTCAACAATACTTCAGGTATCTTGAGATTATGGATACTCTAATGGATGTTGGAGTAACTCTTGAGAACAGGGACATTGTAAGGAAGTTTATGTCCTCTTTTCCTAGACAATGGACGCATTATTGTGTTGTTATCAAGAGGACTGAGAACCTTAAGACTCTTACTCTCACAGAGTTGTATGATATTCTTAGTGGCTACCAGATGGAGATGAACATGCAAAACTCATCTGGTAACTCCAGCAATCAACTGAGTTTAGCCCTCCATGTGGTTGAAAGGGAAAGCATTGAACCACAGCATCATCTGATATGCTTCCCTGACAACTCACAAAAGGGCCCTTTCATCTCCTTCCCAGAGACTCCAAGGGAAAGCTACACTCAAGGAAGTCCTTTCCAAGAGACAAGTTCTTCTCATGCCTTTGTCTCTGCTGATGAAACTTCAGGCAACTTTCTCTTCACTCTTGAAGATTTGGACTGTATCCATCCAGATGATCTGGAGTACATGGAGATAGTCCAGTAGATGGCTCTTCTCACTCACAAAGCCAAGAAGTTCTACAAGAGGACAAGGAGAAAGTTTCCAAGCAATGCGGCCAGTGAAAAGTTTGGGCTGGACAAAAGCAAAGTAAAGTGTTACAACTGTAACCAGATGGGACACTTTGCAAGAGAGTGTAAGGCACCAAGGACAAATGGTGGCCAAGCACAAACCAGACCAAACTACACTGAGAAATCCCCCCAGAATGAGAAGCCAAAGCAGCAAGCTGTAGTTGCTGTTGAAGAAGGAGGCTTTGACTGGAGCTTTCAAGTAGAAGATGCATCTCCAAACCAAGCACTCATGGCAGACCACGATGAAACCAAGGTATTGGAACATCTTTGTACTCCTGAATGCATTGCTAAAGTTAATCGATACAGGTCCTATAATTTAGAAATGAGATCTGACCTTGAGTCCTTAAATATTTTAAAAGCTGACTTTAAAAGAGTTGAAAATGATTATAAACTAAAGATAGAGGACTTAGAGAAAACCATTTCAACTCTTAAACATGAGCATACAAACTACAGGACTCAGATCAAAGATCTCATTACTAAATTAACTGAATGCCAGGCTGAGCTTGTGATCAGCAAAGCCAAGGAAGAAAATATGTTATTGAAGAAGAGACCTTCAAGAACATAATATCCTCATCCTTGCATGCAAAAGTTTGTTATCAAAATAAGTAGGGACTAGGATCTTGTAAGATAGCTCCTCCACACACAATCTTGTCTGTAAGATCTCCAAGGTGTGGAACTTGTGAAGATGAGCTTCCCCTCATAGATCCTGTGACTGAAGAGGATGAAGAGGAGATGGTGGAGAATGGCTCTGAGAAGAGTGAAGAAGAGCATTCTAAGAAGGGTCACCATCCCTCTGAGGAGAGCAAAGCTGTTGGGATGACCAAGTCAAGAAGAAAGAACTTGATCAGGAAGGCCAAAAGAAAGTCCTAAAAGGCTCAAGAGATCAAGGCCACCTTCAATTCTACACAGAAACAAGTCTTCATCTCTGCAGGATTTGAAGTGGTAAAGGCTGAAGACACAAACTTGAACTCCATCAACAAGAGTTCTAGTTCATGTCCAAATCATCCCATCATCAAGAAGAAGGCTGATCAGTTGTGCATTGCTGCTGTACAACCTGAACCATCCAGCTCCAAAGGTAGTTCTAACCCTACAAGAATTGCCACAACATCTGCAAAGATGAAGATGGAGAAGGAAAGTGATCAAGTTCAGCCTCGTTCACAAAGAAGAACTCTCAGAAGGAAGAAAATAGACTGTGTTATGTGTGGGAGTACTTCTCATTTTGCTAAAGATTGTGTCTACAATCCAAGGAGTACTCTCCACATGACCAAGAAAGAAACTTCTAAGAGTTTGGAGAAGAAGAAGCAAGCTTCGGAAGGAAAATCTGTTTCCTTCGGAAGCTCCAAAATGAAGAAGAAGACAAGTGGAAACTTGCCTTCGGAAGAAAATTTGGTCTCGGAAGAAAGGAATACTTCCGAAGCACTGAAGCGTGCTGCAGTGAAAGCAAGATCTTCCGAAGGCCCAGTCATCAAAACTTCCGAAGTCATCAAAACTTCCGAAGTATTGAAGGTCAAGTCTAAGCTTCCAAAAGTGGTATGGAAGTCAAAGAAAGACCAAGTGGCTGAAAGTTCTTCATCAACATCAGCAAATGATCCTTCTAGCATGACTATAGGATCAATTACTGTTGCATTGTCTTCAACTTTTTTTGATGAGCCCAAGACCAATGAGGCTTGGGTTTCCAAATGTAACTAATCATCTCTTTTTATGCAGGGACAACTCAAGACAAACAGAAATGTATGGATCATTGATAGTGGTTGTTCCAAACACATGACATGCAATAGGTCACTACTCCAAAAGTTTGAAAGAATTGATGGAGGACCAGTTGCTTTTGGAGGAGATGCAGGAGGTTACATTACTGGAAGGGGTAAGGTCACAAATGGTAAGCTCAGCATTGAGAAGGTAAACTTTGTCAAGGAGCTTGGGTATAATCTTCTGAGTGTATCCCAATTTTATGATCAGAGTCATAACATGCTCTTTACTGAGCATAAGTGCATTGTTCTCAGGCCCGGGGTAGTCATTCCTTATGAGCACATCTTGCTCAGAGCCCCCAGGAAAGGGAACATGTACAAGATGGACTTGCGAGAAACATCTCCCTCAGGAGAAGTTTCATGCTTTGTATCTAAAGCAAATAATGATGAATCATTCCTCTGGCATAAAAGAATGTGCCATGTAAACTTTAAAAACATGAATAAATTAATTAAGAATGATTTGGTAACTGGAATACCAAAGAAAGAGTTTACAAGTGATGACCACTGTGTTGCATGCCTAAAAGGGAAGCAACACAAGGTATCTCACAAGTCAAAGGAAAGAAACTCCATCATTAATCCCCTACACTTATTAAATATGGATCTCTTTGGCCCCACCAGTGTAATTAGTCTAGGAAGGACCTCTTATTGTTTTGTGATCACAGATGATTTTACAAGATTGACTTGGGTATTCTTTCTTAGAACTAAGGATGAGACTCCTGAGATTCTGAAGAATTTCATCTTAAAGATTGAGAATAATTGTGATCACAAGGTCAAAACCATAAGATGTGATCAAGGAACCGAATTCAAGAATCAAATCCTTGACACATTTTGTGATAAAAAAGGTATTACAAGACAATATAGTGCTCCCAGGACTCCTCAGCAAAATGGTGTTGTTGAGAGGAGAAACAGAACACTAATTGAAGCTGCAAGAACTATGTTGTTTCACTCTAAACTGCCCATCACCTTTTGGACAGAGGCAGTGAACACTAACTGTTATGTGCAAAACAGAGTTTTAGTGGTTAAGACACATGGTAAGACTCCTTATGAACTTTGGCACAAGAGAAAACCTTTCATTGGTTTTCTCAGGTCATTTGGATGTCCTTGCATCATCTTGAATACCAAGGATCAAATTGCCAAGTTTGCTGAGAAATCAGATGATGGACACTTTATTGGATACTCTTCTCAAGCTAAAGCTTATAGAGTATACAATCTCAGAACTAGAGTAGTTGAGGAGTCAGCCAATGTGACTTTTTATGAGCACACTCCCAGTGTGAAAGGTTCTGGTCCGGATTGGTTATTTGTTCTTGATTTAGTTACCAACTGTTTTAACAAATCTTGTGAGAATGTTTCAAGATCTACAGATATATTACCAACAGGTGATCCTGACCCAAGATTTGAGCTTAGAAGACCTTCAAGTTACACATCTTTAGCTCCAGTGGTAACTATTCCTGCAAATGAAGCCTCTACCAGCACATCAATGACAAATCATGCTGATGCTTCTGGGTTGCCTTCAAATTCCAGCTTAGGGGCACAAAACTCAGAAGAAGGAGCTGCAAATGTTGGAGAAAATGGTGGTGGTGAAAGTGATCAAGAATTTCTTGATGCTGATAACCACTGCATTGAAGACTACATCAATGATGTCACACACTCATTGGATCAAGTCAATCTTGATAAGTGTGGTGATGTGGAAGGTGAATCTTCTTTGCCAGATCAATATTTTTCAAATCTAGATCTGTCTAAGCAACTTCCTGTGATCCCTCAGCTAAGAATCCACAAGTCTCATCCTACCACAAATATCATTGGAGAGGTTGATTCAGGGGTGAGAACAAGAGGACAAACCCATAAAGCAAATGTTTGTCTTCACTCTTGTTTCTTGTCCCAGATAGAGCCAAAGAAAATTAATGAGGCTCTAAAGGATGGAAGTTGGGTTGAAGCTATGCAAGAGGAGCTGCTTTAATTCAAAAGGCAAAAGGTTTGGAACCTATGTCCTCTTCCTTAAGGGAAGACTACCATAGGAACCAAATGGGTTTTTAGAAACACGAAGGATGATAGAGGACTTGTCATAAAAAACAAGCCAAGACTAGTTGTTCAAGGATATACTCAAGAAGAAGGAATTGACTATACAGATGTTTCTGCTCCTGTGGCAAGACTTGAAGCTGTTAGAATATTCCTAGCTTTTGCTGCATCCAAGAATTTCAAGGTCTACCAACTTGATGTCAAGTGTGCTTTTTTTATGGGGTGATTGATGAAGAGGTGTATGTCAGACAACCACCTGGGTTTGCAGATCCTGATCATCCTGATTATGTCTGCAGGCTTGATAAAGCTCTTTATGGGCTGCACCAAGCACCAAGAAAGTGGTATGAGACTCTATCTCAGTATCTCTATCAACATGGCTACAAAAGAGGTACTATAGATGGAACTCTCTTCCTCAAAGGAATAGGAAATGACATAATGCTAGTTCAAGTATATGTAGATGACATTATGTTTGGGTCAACTAATCCAAAGCTCTACAAAGACTTTGAGAAGCTGATGAAGGACATGTTTGAATTTAGTGCCATGGGGGAACTCAATTTCTTTCTAGGAATTCAAGTGAAGCAAGTTGACAATGGCATCTTCATAAGTCAGTCAAAGTATGTACAAGACATACTTAAAAGGTTTAACATGACTGATTGTAAGGTTGCTAAGACACCCATAGCCATAAATCACTCCCTTGGACCTGATCTTGAGGGGGAGTGTGTTGATGAACATCTCTATAGGGCAATGATTGGGTCTCTTATGTACCTCATAGCTAGCAGGCCAGATATCATATTTGCTACATGCATTTGTGCAAGATATCAAGCCAACCCCAAGATGTCACACCTGGTCACTGTCAAAAGAATTTTAAGATATCTCAAAGGTGCTCCATCACTTGGCCTTTGGTATCCAAAGAATTCTGACTTTAATCTGTATGCTTATACAGATAGTGACTATGGTGGTTGCAACATGACTGCAAAGTCTACATCAGGGGGATGTCAATTTCTTGGTGGAAGAGTAGTCTCCTGGCAATGCAAGAAACAATCCTTTGTGTTTGCATCAACTGCTGAGGCTGAATACATTGCTGCTGCAAGTTGCTGTGCTCAAGTGCTTTGGATTCAAAATCAGATGCTGGACTATGGATTTAACTTTAAAGAGACTCCCATCAAAATAGACAACAATAGTGCTATCTCCCTCACAGAGAATCCTGTGCAGCACTCAAGGACAAAGCATATTAATATCAGGTATCATTTGGTTAGAGATAACTTTGAAAAGGGATTAATCAAACTAGTCAAAGTTAACACGAATGAACAATATGCTGATCTGTTCACCAAAGCTTTTGATGAGCAGAGATTTAAATATCTTGTATAAGCTATTGGGATGATTAACTTTGAATAGTTTTTCTTAAAACTTAATCATATTTATTTCTAAATCCTTTGTGTCCTAAGTTGTCTATCATATCACCTTCATAAGCCCTTGTTTTCTTTGGAAGAAAATCTTTTCAAAAGACTTTTCTTAGATTTTTGAAAATCTTGACCTCTTCGGAAGATTCAAAATTACCTTCGAAAAAAGTTTATGTCTTAGTAAACAAATAATTGCTTCAGTGATTTTACCTTCGGAAGAAATTTCTGAAATATCTTCCAAAGCTTAAAATCAACTTAAGTACTTTGTATGTTTTCAAAGAACAAGTTTCTTCAGAAAGAAACTTACCTTTGGAAGTATTTATTCTTCTTAGAATTAAAATCTCTGAGTGTAAAATTCTCTTCCGAAGCAAAATTCTCAAAAACCTTTGAAATATCTTCCGAAGCCAATTTGCCTTCGAAAGCTTTCTTTAGAACTTCCGAAGCAAATAACCTTCGGAAGATATCTCGACTTCCAAGAAAACTACTTTTTGGGCAAAATTAAACTATTTTTCAAAGGTGGGACCGATATCCGTATTTCAAAGTTTATCCTCTTTCATTAACTTTGTCTCAAATCCTTTTCACATAAATGCCCAACGGTTCCCCCCTCTTTCACTATCTTCCTCAATTACACTATTCCTTAAACCTACATTCTCCCAAACCGCCTTTTGTTCTTCATCTTTCTTCATCCTTAAGCTTCTAAAATGGCCAACCTAAACCTCAGAAACAACCCAGATTTTTCCATGCAACTTCATAGGCAACATAACCAAGTTGCTCTGTTAAGCTCTGTAAAAGATGAAAGTTTCTTAGAGATTTGCCGTTTCTTAGCTCTATCATACTACTCCACCTCCCTAACCATTGATCATACTCTATATGAGGATCATCTGCTTGAATTTTGAAAGACCTACCAAGAGGTCATTATGAATGGGGAGAAGGCACTGTGTTGGATCTAGAAAGGCTGGTGCAACCAAAACCAAATCACTTAGACTATTTTGGTACAACTAATAAAGGACTTCCGAAGCTAAGTGTGGAACTTCCGAAGGAAAAAGGAGCTCTTCCGAAGACAAAGTGTAAAACTAACTTCCGAAGGAAAACTCCAACTTCCGAAGACAAAGTATTTACTTCCAAAGATCAAAACTTAAAGTGAAAGATCAGAAGTCAACTTCCAAAGTATGAAAGAAGTCCTCAAGCCTCGGAAGTACAGAAGCCTCTTTCGAAGTATAAGTGGCTTTGGAAGAACTTGTTCTTCCAAAGCCAACTTACCTTCGGAAGACACTACTATTATCCAGTGGGCATAAGTATGGTCTCCCTGACACTCCGCTGCAGACCTCTGAGATACTGCATGGCGTTTTCTCAAAAGCCATGTAGTTGACCATACTTTATTCCACTGTTTTTCTTCATAAGTTTGTACAGTTGCCAACTTTAGTTGGTGACAAAAGGTAAGTCATGGACATGTCATGACTACCATATCTTAGGTAATACTTTATCTAAGATACCTTAACTTTAGCATTGTAGTATATGCTTTAGTCTTAGGTTTCCAGCTAATATCAAGGTATATTTGGCTGTAGGATTTAGTATATATAGTTTCTCATTGTAACTCATGTTCTATGCTTGTAAGATCTTGTAATACTTTGAGTTGAGAAGTAATATATACAAGTGCCTTGAAAATTATTTCTGTGTGTTCTTTGCTACTTATTATATTATTATCAACTCTTATAAAAGACTCTACTTCATCTGATTTGAGTGTTATTTAAGTGAGTTTGAGAGAAATCCAAGTGTTTAAGTGATAAACCCAATCCTGCAATTGGTATCAGAGCTTTTTAGGCTCTTGATTGTGAGATCTTACCATCCTAATCAACCTGTTTTTCGCTGCTCCTTACACCACACTCAAAATGGCCCTCAACAAATCTGAAGTAGAGATGGGGACGATGACCAAAGCACCCATCATCACCCCTAAAAACTTCAGGTCATGGAGCAGACGAATAGAAGGCTTCATCAGGTATCAAGATAGCAAGTTGTGGCAATCTATTGTCAATGGCCCGTATAAGCCAAAGGTAGCTGGTGGAAATGGTGCCATGATTGAGAAAGCTGTTGAAGATTATTCTGATGAGGATCGGAAGAAGCTGGACATTGATAGCAATGCTATGACTGTTCTCATGACTGCAATTCCCAACTCCAACATGGTGGGGTTTGAACATTGCAAGTCAGCCAAAGAACTGTTTGATGCGCTTGCTCAAATGTATTCTAGCTCAAATGACTCCAAGAAGGACTCACTGAAGCAGCAGTTCGAGAACTTCACCTACGTTGCTGGAGAAACACTCAGCCAACAATACTTCAGGTACATGGATCTCACTTCTTCCCTTTAGTCTGTGGGAATTGCTCATGAACTTAGAGATCTTACAAGAAAGTTCATGAGTGCATTACCCAATAAGTGGACATTCTACTGTGTCTCTATCAAAAGAACAGAGAGCCTGAATACACTCACCATGACCGAACTCTATGGCATCCTTGATGGATACCGTTTGGAAATGGAGAATAAGAGAGGTCATTAGACAAGCAGACCCTTGAGTCTTCCTGCTAGCAACGCTTTAATGGTTGCTGAAGGCTCAGGAACCTCATAGCCTCAACAATACCTGACTTACACCCAACAGCCATCTTGTTCTTTTGGGCCATACATCACATTTCCTGAGACTCCAAGGTCTTAACAAGCTCACCAAAGTTCCTTTCAAGACAACTATGCTTTTGTCTCAGGAAGTGGACACTCAAATGATTATCAATATTGCTTTGATGATCTAGAGTGCTTCAGCCCAAATGACGTGGAATACGTGGAAATAGTCCAACAAATAGCTCTATAAACCTACAGATTAAAGAAGTTCTTCAAGAGAACTGGAAGGCAATTTCCCCAGAACCCAATCAACATCAAATTTGGGTTTGACAAAACCAAAGCCAAATGTTACAACTGAACCAATTGGTCATTTGCAAGGGAATGCAAGGCTCCAAGTCTAATCCGGGAAACCCCACAGGCCTCCACACATCCTTCTACACCAAAGCCCACTGGAAAGTCAACAGAAACAGCTGCAATGGCTCAAGAAGTTGACTGGAGCTTTATGGTACAGGATGTGACTCCTGCTCAAGCACTCATTGGCCGGAACATATAAAATAAGGTATATGAACATCTCTGTACTCCTGCCTGTATTGCTAAGGTTTAAATTGTATCAGGACTACAATATGGAGATTAAATCCAAAATTGAGTCTTTAAATGTTTTAAATCTGATTTAAGAGGGCTGAATCTGACTATCAAGAAAAATTGAGGAGTTAGAGAAAACTATGTCCCTATTAAAACATGAACACACAAACTATAAGACTCAAATAAAGGATTTAATATCCAAATTGACTGAGGCTCAAGCCTAGCTTGTCACAGTTGAGGCTCAAGCCAGGAAGTATGTTATTTCCGAGCAAAACTTCCAAGCCATTCTTGCATCATCCTCTCACTCAAAACTTTGTTACCAAAACAAAGGTGGGTTGGAAACCAATGAAATTGCTCCACCACACTCCAATTATACCCTCTCCTACCAATGATGATCAAACCCTGCTCACCAAAGCTAGAAGAAGCAGAGCTAAGGCAGCCAGAAAAACTGCCAAGAAAGTGGCTGAGTCTAAGCTGAAGATAGACCCAAAGCAAAAGGGTGTATTCATCTCAGCTGGATTCCAGTTGGTTGAAACTCTGATTCAGGAAAGGGGTGTAGTTGTAGTACCAGCACTCCTGTCCTACCAAAGGATCAGAAGTTAATGGAAAGGTTGCTGATGAAGAGAAAAAGAACAAGAAACAGCAATCCTCAATTTCCCAAAAGAATAACATTGCATGCATAATGTGTGGTCTGCAAAACCACATGGCCAAAGATTGTTACTACAATCCTGCTAGCACACATTATGCAAATAATTGTTAAAAAGGAAGGAGTCAGGGAAGGTTTCTCATTTGGACCATACCAAATGGTTCAAGTGATGAAAAGGAAAGCTTGTTTCCGAAGCAAGGTTGCTTTCGGAAGAAGGTCCTTCTTCCGAAAGGAAAAAGGCTTCGGAAGCTAAAGCTATCAAGGCTCAAAAGAATAAAAGAGTCCCTTTGAGACCATCCCAGAAGAAGACTGCTTCGGAAGAAAAGGTGGTGAAGGCTTCTTCCGAAAAGAAAGAAGCTTCGAAAGAATGCCAAGCTGCAAAAGCTTCAAATAGGTCATCCTCCATGATCACCAAGGGATGGAATGGAAGATGAAGGAAGATGCTGTAGCCCAAACCTCTTCTTCAAAGACATCCATTGAACCCCATGCATAAATTTGGTTCAATTATGTCACTATCATTGGAAGCACCCAAGACCAACAAGGCTTGGGTTTCCAATCAAAACGAATCATCTCATCTTTGTGCATGGACATCCATATGACAAGAATAACAATGTTTGGATTGTGGATAGTGGATGCTCCAGGCATATGACAGGGAACAGATCTCTCCTTCAACAATTTTAACATTATGATGGAGGTGCTGTCCAGTTTGGAGGTGAGGCCGGAGGATATATTTCTGGCAGAGGAAGTATATCCAACGGAAAATTAAAGGTTGACAAAGTTAACTTTGTCAAACAGCTTGAACACAACCTGTTAGGTGTTCTCAGTTCTGTGATCAAAAGCATCAAATGCTCTTCACAGAACATGAGTGCATAATCCTCAAACCCGGGATGACAATTCCTCAGGAATTGGTGCTTCTTAGATCTCCCAGTAAAGGGGATATGTACAAGCTGGATATGAACAATGCTTCCCCAATGGGAGAAGTATCATGATTTCTTTCCAAAGCTGATGGTGATGAGTCAACATTATGGCATAAATGAATGTGTCATGTAAATTTTAAGACAATGAATAAATTGGCTAAAAATAACTTGGTACATGGTTTGCCTAAAAATGATTTTTTCTACAAAGATAACTGTGTTGCATGCCTGAAAAAGAAGCAATACAGGACATCTCATAAATCCAAAGTTGTTAACTTCATCACCATTCCATTACACTTATTGCATATGGATCTATTTGGTCCCACAAGTATAATGAGCATTGGAAGGAAATCATATTGCCTTGTGATTAATGATGATTTTACTAGATTTACATGGGTATTCTTTTTAAGAACCAAAGATGAAATTGCTGAAACTTTGAAATCTTTAATTCTTAAAATAGAAAATCAAATTGATCACAAGGTTAAAATAATTAGAAGTGATCAAGGGACTAAGTTTAAGAACCACGTTCTTGACTCATTCTGTAACTCAAAAGGGATTGCAAGACAATATAGTGCTCCTAGAACTCCTCAACAAAATGGTGTTGCTGAGAGGAGGAATAGGACACTTATTGAGGCTGCTCGGACTATGTTAGCTGATTCAAAGCTACCTCTAAAATTCTGGGTAGAGGCAGTCAGCACTGCATGCTATGTGTAGAACAGGGTTCTTGTAGTAAAGCCACATGGAAAAACCCCTTATGAGCTATGGAACAAGAGGCCACCGTTCATTGGCTTTCTAAGGTCCATTGGCAGCAGGTGTTACATACTTAACACAAAAGACAATTTGGCAAAATTTGCTGAAAAGTCGGATGATGCCATCTTTGTTGGATATTCCTCTAACTCTAAAGCTTACAGAGTTTATAACATTAAAAATTAACAATTTGAGGAATCTTTCAACATTGTAGTTAATGAGCACACTCCTTGTGTTAGGGGAAATGGCCCTAATCATATATTTGATTTAGAATTGTTTCCAAACTATTCTAAACCATCTTGTGAGAATGTTTTAGCTGGAACAGGTGCTCAAAGTGATTTTGATGATGACCAACTGTTTGAGCTTCCCAGACCTATTCCAAGTTCTCCAAGAGCTGCAACAAATCAAGTTCCCACTATTGGCAGATCTGATAGTATAACCATCTCAAAAGATAGTGGAGCTTCAACAAGCGGTTCACCTGTTGACTCTCAAACCTCTTCATGTGACCCTGCACAACACCAAGCTAATGAAAGCAACATCTTGAAGGAACATGCAACTGTTAATGCTGCTTCACAGCAAACAAATGATGATGTTTCTTTTTCATTCAATCAGTCCTCGTTGAATGAGTTTGAAACAGCAGCTGGACCAAGTGTTCAAGCTCCTGAGCAAATTATGTCCAATTTGGATTTATCTTTCAACTGGAGGTAATTCCTAGACTTAGGATTCACAACTCTCATCCAGCTGAGAACATCATAGGGGAAGTCTCTGAAGGCGTGAGAACAAGAGGACAAACTCACAATGAGAATGTCTACTTGTACTCATGCTTTTTATCGCAAATGGAACCCAAGAAGGTGGAAGATGCCTTGAAACATAGTAGCTGGGTTGAATCAATGCAAGAGGAGCTACTTCAGTTCAAAAGACAAAAGTTTGGAACCTATGTCCGCTACCATCTGGTCAAGTACCTATAGGCACTAAATGGGTTTTCAGAAACAAGAGAGATGATAGAGGCTTGATTATCAAGAACAAAGCAAGACTGGTGGTTCAAGGATACACTCAAGAGGAAGGAATCGATTATACTGATGTCTTTGAACCTGTTGCAAGACTTGAGGCAGTTAGGATCTTTCTTGCTTACCAAAGGTCTTTCTCTAAAATTTTATCTAAGTATGAATTATTCCGAAGAGGAATTAACCCTCGAAAGATATTTTCCATATCTTCCGAAACAAATTCCTCCCAGGATAATTTTCTTCTCGGAAGATTTGTTAATTCTCGGAAGAAGCGATTGATTTCATATCAGATCTACTTTCGAAGCTTGTAACATTCTCCATTCGGAAAGCAACATATACTCTCGGAAGTAAAAACTTTACCTTCAGAAGTAAATTTGCCTTCGGAAGAACATTACCTTCAGAAATGCTTTATACTCGGAAGAAAGAATTTACTGTGTAACGGAAATCTTTTGGGCCCCACTCTGTAAAAAGTAAAGATTTTGTTAATGATGTCGGATTATTTAAATGGATTAACCTTACTGCCCATGTCACATCATCCACTGAAACCTCCCATCATCTTATCCAAACCCCCTTTAAACCGCCATTCCACCTGTTTAAATACCTCCGGCTAATCACTTTCATCCTTTTTTACCAAAATTACTGCCCTAAAAGCTTTCTTCATCTTCAATTTACCCAATTACGAACTATCTTCTTGCAACTTTTCAAATGGCACTTAACCCTCAGCAGAACCAAGTTGCACTCCTTGATTCTTCAAGGGATGCCGACTTCTCAGATATCATCTCCTTTCTAACCCAATCTTCTTACTACACTGCCCTAACTGTTAACCTACAGTTTACTCAAATCATATGTCTGAATTTCGGGCAAACGGTCAGATTGAAACCCTAAATGGGGTTCGTGTCATTAGATCGAGCATCTGTGGCCAAGAGTTGGTCATTTCTGAACAAATCATCAGGGAGCATCTAGAGCTTCATGATGAGGGCGCTCCTACAGAATTCCCTAAAGCAGATTTGGACAACACTTATATCCAAATGGTATATGGTGGAGATGTTAGCAGGTCAACCATCTACAAATTCAACTTCTCTTACAACTGGAAGTTCCTGCTGCATGTAGTTCTTCACTGCTTGTCCAACAAATCTGGGGGATGGGATCAAATCCCATATGAACTTGGGTGCCTAGTTCATGGCTTGGCGAGAAGCCTCCGCTTCAACTACTCAAGATTTGTGCTGACCAATCTCATGGGAATCCTTCAACGGGACACATTCTTCATGTATCCCAGGTTTCTCCAGCACATAATCAATTGTGAGCTGGACCAGAGCAAGCTTGTCTGCGCAGCTGCTTTGATTGTTCCTCAAATGAGGCCGACCATCTTCAAATCTTTGAAGAGAGTGTCCACCAACTTCACCGAAAGAGATACTGCACTTCTTCCAGGTATGATTGAGCCCATGGCTTCTGGTGACATCCCTGTTAACCCCACATGTGATGAACCCACACCAGCAACTACCCTCACTTTGCCAAATCTACCTTCTCCCCCCATTACCATCACTTATCAAAGACGCCCCAAACGAACCCTTGTTCAATCTTCTCTGATTGAACAAGCTCCTCCTGTTCTACCCAAAAAGGCTAGAGTGGAACAATGGGCTCCTACTCAGCCTGAGGTCCAACCATCCTTCACAATTGACCTCAATATGGGTCTTGAGTCTCATCAGTCTCAGACCCATGAGCCCAAAACCCAAGCTGAAAACCCTCAGGGAGAGTCTTTATACTCCCCTGAGCAGCCAAAAAGGGACAGCCCCATCACAGGCTCAATGCCTTTAGACATTGATCAAAGTCCCGGGTCACTAGGTTTTACTTCCATATCCTTTACTGACCTATTAATCGGAGCTGATGAATAGATTATGTCTCTTTAGGGCAATGAAGTTGATCCACAACACCCTCTTAAGGATTAATAGAGCCCAGATAGATCTCTTATCTCTAGCCCCCATCAGTGAGCCTTTACTGAGGTGAGTCCCACTGATGTGGAGGGAACTCATGTAGATTCAGCTGCCACTACTGAAGGAGCCTCAAGGGATCCTCAGGACAGTGGTAACATTACTGAGACTGAATCTACGGCAACTATGCCCTTTGATGACTCTGAAAGAGACATCATTGAGCAAGGGAAACCAGGGCGCCAAGAAACCACATCTGGTGGTGAGGATGAACATACAAGGTATGTTACCTCATCTCCCCATGATTCTTCAAAAGAAGATGAGGGAAGACTGCAACTTACCATTGAAGACCTACTTTCTAAAGTCTCAAATCTTGAATCTAAGGTTAGCACTTTAGAGGACAGGTCTGCCACTCAGCAACTTTAGATTGAAAATCTCAAGGCCAAACTAGCTGAGAAACAGATTGAGAGGTCTGTTAGGCACGTACCAATTCAGGTCTCTTTGACCTCTTCCCCTAGCTCATCAAGCTCTCAGGATGATGCTACCAAAAAGGAGGAGAGTGTTCAGGGACAAAGACAAAGACAAGAGGAGCCACAAAGTCAAGCTCTCACTTCCCTAAGCTCAAAATATCCTATGCAACAAGCTTCAGTTTTTCCTGAACCTCCTCCAGTTGTAATTCAAATGGATCAAAGGATGCTCCAATATCTCAACAGGTTCTTCAACAAGTTCCTGTTGGAATCTCTTATTGAACAACCAAGTCCTGATCTGTCTGTGATCTACTTCAGAGCTCAAGAGCTTCAGATGTTAAATGCACCTTCTACCACTATTGAGGAAGTTGGTCAACCTAAGGTCCAAGTGAAACCTGAGATTAACTTTGAAGGGGAAACAAGGACTGATGGCCCAGCAACTGAGATAGTTAGGACAGATAGTGCATTCTCACAGATTTCCGAAGCACAAGTCAAAGCCTCGGAAGAACAATTTCAATCTTCCGAAGCTGAGATTGCAGCTGCGGAAGGACTATTCTCCTTATCTGATGATCTAATAGTCACAGATGCGATCCTAGAACTTGCATCTGAGGTTAATAGGGATGATTTTCTCACCCAACCCCTAGCTCAAACATCAGCATTAACTCCAGCTTCTATCTCTACTACTCAACCTAAACCTTCCATCCAAGAACCCCTAGAGTCTAGCACTTCCGAAGACATCAAAGGAAAGAGGAAGATGACTAAGGAAGAGCTTTAGGAGGAAGAAAGGTTAGAAAAACTCAAAAGAAAAGGTAGACTTCAAACTGGAAAACTGCTAGCTGCCAGTAGCAAAGCAGCTGCAGCCAATCAGGAGGCAATTCCCTTTCCATTCCTCATCAAAACTGAACCAACCACTGAACCATACACCCTTGAACCTACACCATCACTCCTACCAACCTCTTCACCTCAACCACCTAAACTACCCATCCTCCAACCCAAAACACTAGCCAGAACCCAAACACCTCAACCTACCCAACAACCCCTCAAACCATCCCCTCAGCCTTCTAAACATCTCCCCTTAGAGGAGTACAAGGCAATCAAGACAAAGCTCATCAATTGCACAACCCTGAGCGACATCTCCTGTGAGGAGGATTCAGTCAATTTGACTTATGTTGATGGATCCTCATGCTCCCTCACTATAGATCAATATCTTGATCTGCCCAGAGGAACATTGGACCAAGCTGCAAATCTCCTTGGCCTCAATTCAGACACTTTGAACGAGGAAGAAAAGAAGTTAAGGAGAAGGCTGGTGACTCTGCTGGATACCAAGAAAGGTGACCGGGTGCTAAGACAACCTCTTGCACCTAGGAAGAAGATCATCCAGTGGAGGTTTGAAGACTCTTCTCACAACTTTGTTGTTGAAAGAGAGAATGGAGAGCTCAACAGGCTAAGTGCCTCATCTCTGCTACACTTAAGCAGATTTGATATTGCCGATTTAGCAGAAAAGCCATTCTCCAACCCTTCAAACTCCGATGCAACTGCTCATATTAGAAATCATCTAGGAAGTCTTCATATGGCCGAGCTAACTGCTAGGACCAAAGTTGAAGAAGAGTTGAAACTGAGAGAGGAAGAGAAAAGGAAGGGATCAACAACCAAAGGCAAAGCCTTTCTACAAATGGTTGAAGGTCCTGAACTTGAATCCATAGTTAGATGGGAGTATGACTATACTCCTGTCAACAAACTCTTTTCAGGGGGCCGCAACAGAGGGTACATGTCATTCAGAGTGATAGACTGGATCTCCTATCTACTAATGACTTGTACAAGCTTCTTAGCACCACTTCAGGGAAGAACAACGAAATAGACAAATATCTTCTGTCCCTGGTGTTGAAAGCTTTGAGAAGCAGAAACAAGTGAGGTTTTGGTAGCATCAGCCTAGGGGGAGTTTGTTGGATCTAGAAAGGCTGGTGCAACCAAAACCAAATCACTTAGACTATTTTGGTACAACTAATAAAGGACTTCTGAAGCTAAGTGTGGAACTTCCGAAGGAAAAATGAGCTCTTCCGAAGTCAAAGTGTAAAACTAACTTCCGAAGGAAAACTCCAACTTCCAAAGATAAAGTATTTACTTCCGAAGATCAAAACTTAAAGTGAAAGATCAGAAGTCAACTTTGAAAGTATGAAAGAAGTCCTCAAGCCTCGGAAGTACAAAAGCCTCTTCCGAAGTATAAGTGGATTTGGAAGAACTTGTTCTTCTGAAGCCAACTTACCTTCGGAAGACACTACTATTATCCAGTGGACATAAGTATGGTCTCCCTGACACTCCATTGCAGACCTTTGAGATACTGCATGGCGTTTTCTCAAAAGCCATGTAGTTAACCATACTTTATTCCACTATTTACCTTTATAAGTTAGTACAGTTGCCAACTTTAGTTGGTGACAAAAGGTAAGTCATGGACATGTCATGACTACCATATCTTAGATAATACTTTATCTAAGATACCCTAACTTTAGCATTGTAGTATATGCTTTAGTCTAAGGTTTCCAGCTGGTATCAAAGTATCCGGCTGTAGGATCTAGTATATATAGTTTCTCATTGTAACTCATGTTCTATGCTTGTAAGAGTCTTGTAATACTTTGAGTTGAGAAGTAATATATACAAGTGCCTTGAAAATTATTTCTGTGTGTTCTTTGCTACTTATTATATTATTATCAACTCTTATAAAAGACTCTACTTCATCTGATTTGAGTGTTATATAAGCTGTTAGAATATTCCTAGCTTTTGGTGCATCCAAGAATTTCAAAGTCTAACAACTTGATGTCAAGTGTGCTTTTCTTTATGGGGTGATTGATGAAGAGGTATATGTGAGACAACCACCTGGGTTTGCAGATCTTGATCATCCTGATTATGTCTGCAGGCTTGATAAAGCTCTATATGGGCTACACCAAGCACCAAAAAAGTGGTATGAGACTCTATCTCAGTATCTCTGTAAACATGGCTACAAAAGAGGTACTATAGATGGAACTCTCTTCATCAAAGAAACAGGAAATGACATAATGCTAGTTCAAGTATATGTAGATGACATTATCTTTGGGTCAACTAATCCAAAGCTCTGCAAAGACTTTGAGAAGCTGATGAAGGACAGGTTTGAAATGAGTGCCATGGGGGAACTCAATTTCTTTCTAGGAATTCAAGTGAAGCAAGTTGACAATGGCATCTTCATAAGTCAGTCAAAGTATGTACAGGACATACTTAAAAGGTTTAACATGACTGATTGTAAGGTTGCTAAGACACCCATAGCCAGAAATCACTCCCTTGGACCTGATCTTGAGGGGGAGTGTGTTGATGAACACCTCTATAGGGAAATGATTGGGTCTCTTATGTACCTCACAACTAGCAGGCCAGATATCATGTTTGCTACATGCATTTGTGCAAGATATCAAGCCAACCCCAAGATGTCACATCTGGTCACTGTCAAAAGAATTTTAAGATATCTCAAAGGTGCTCCATCACTTGGCCTTTGGTATCCAAAGAATTCTGACTTTAATTTGTATGCTTATACAGATAGTGACTATGTGGTTGCAACATGACTGCAAAGTCTACATCAGGGGGATGTCAATTTCTTGGTGGAAGATTAGTCTCTTGGCAATGCAAGAAACAATCCTGTGTGTCTGCATCAACTACTGAGGCTGAATACATTGCTGCTGCAAGTTGCTGTGCTCAAGTGCTTTGGATTCAAAATCAGATGCTGGACTATGGATTTAGTTTTAAGAGACTCCCATCCACATAGACAACAATAGTGATATCTCCATCACAAAGAATCCTGTGCAACACTCAAGGACAAAGCATATTAACATTAGGTATCATTTGATTAGAGATAACTTTGAAAAGGGATTAATCAAACTAGTCAAAGTTAACACAAATGAATAATATGCTGATCTGTTCACCAAAGCTTTTGATGAACAGAGATTTAAATATCTTGTATCAGCTATTGGGATGATTAACTTTGAATAACTTTTTTTTAAAACTTAATCATATTTATTTCTAAAACATGTGTGTCCTAAGTTGTCTATTATATCACCTTCATAAGCCCTTGTTTTTTTTGGAAGAAAAATCTTTTCAAAAGACTTTTCTTAGATTTTTGAAAATCTTTATCTCTTCAGAAGATTCAAAATTACCTTTGGAAGTAGTTTATGTCTTAGTAAACAAATAATTGCTTCAGTGATTTTACCTTCGGAAGAAATTTCTGAAAAATCTTCCAAAGCTTAAAATCAACCTAAGTACTTTGTATGTTTTCGAAGAAAAAAGTTTCTTCACAGGAAACATAACCAAGTTGCTAGGTTAAGCTCTGAGAAAGATGAAAGTTTCTCAGAGATTTGCCGTTTCTTAGATCTATCAAATTACTCCACCTCGCTAACCATTGATCCTACTCTCTATGAGGATCATCTGCTTGAATTTTAGAAAACCTGCCAAGAGGTCATTATGGATGGGGAGAAGGCACTGTCTGCCACAGTGCAAGGGAGGACAATCTTCATCACTCCGGCCATCATAAACACTCATTTGCAGTTGGATGATGAAGAAGGTGAGTTGTCCTTCTCAAAGAAAGCTGTAAATCATTCCTTTGAGCAGATGGACTATGAGGGAGATTTCTCTGTAAAGGCCTTGAGGAAAGGGAAGGTCTCATCCTAGTGGAAATACCTGCTTCATGTGGTTATCCACAGCTTGTCAAACAAGCATGGAGGGTGGGACCAGATTCCTAAGGATCTCTCCTTCATAGTACATGGAATGGTTCATGGGGTCAAGTTCAGGTACTCTCAATTTGTTTATACAAATTTGCTTGCTAACTTGGACTCCTTAGAGTATTATATGTTTCCTAGATATGTTCAACACATTCTCAACTGTGAACTGGGCTCACAGTTGAGAGAAACAGATAATATTTTTAAATTGGAACAGATGAAGCCCGACATCTTTAAAATTATGAAGAAGCCAATTGTAGGCTTCTCAGGGGCAGAAACAGCCCTAGTCCCAAAAATGTTAGAGCTCATTGCTCAAGGTGACAACCTAGCGACAATTGCTAGTGTTGAACCCACACCTTCTACCTCTCAACCACCAAAAAGGCCCCAAGTCACCCTCACCTACCAAAGAAAATCCAAACGAACGCCTGCTCAAGCTATTAAGTCTGTGCAGGCCCCCATATATTCACCCATACAGGAGGAAGTGAACACTAGAGCTCCCATTTCCCCTGAGGAGCAAACCACTCCCATCTCTTCAACAATCAGGACTGAGGTTCCTCATGCTCATCCTGATGAGCTCAAAAGCCCAACTACCTTAAACCTTCACTCTGAGTCTCAACACTCAAGTGAACAACCTTCAGGGGACAGTTACCATCCCCAACCATTGTTAGGATCGTGTATTGCACGAAATACTAACTGATTAACATGTATACCAACTCAAATAGTGCGGAATCCTATTTGATTGGCGATCCAATCAGTGTGAACGCACGTCGAATCAATTATCAATTGAATCTAAATTTTAAGAACGATCTAGAATCGATCTAATGCGATCTGTGAACTTGGAACAGGTTCTTGGAGGTTTCTGGACGGCTAGGGTACGTCTGGAGTCAAAGTAATATCAAGTGTTACGTTTTTCCACGAATTAGGTGGTATTTATAGGTTAGGGTTGCTCATTCGTGCGACTGAACCATTAGCATGGTTCATTCGTGCGATTGAGCCATGCGGTTGATCCATTCGCACGACTGAGTGTTCAGTCGTACGGCTGAGTCAGTCGCATGAAGTTGTTCGGGCGTATGGACTGTTTAGGCGCATGGACACTCAGTCACATGGCCATTCGGACGCATGACCACTGTTGGGGCGCATGGTCCAGTCGGACGCATGTGAACTTCATTTAACCAAGTTTGAATGAATTCATTAATATAACATTATGGGTATCAATTCAAACAATCACACACCTATATAATCAAGTCAATATCAACTCATTAATGAAATATTAAACATTATAGATCACAACCAAACATTTTCATTTCATTAATAACCCAAGCATTACATAAGTGTAAGACATTCAAGACATATTACATTAAGATCCATATTTAGGTACATATGTATCAATAGCCATTAGACTTAAATCAACCCATTCCCAACCTCTCATTCTATACTGATGAAGACTTAGGTTTCAGTGGGTACCATGAGTCTCTCTACTCCTCCCCTACTCATAGAGAGATGAGTACTCCTGAGTCTCCTTTGTCTAGCCCACATCAGTCACCCATAACTGAGGTGGATACTTCTAAACCTGTTCAGGATATCCATATGGAAGAGGCTCTCACTTTTGCAAGTGATTACATCATTAAGACCTCAACCATGGCAACTCAGCCCATTGACACCTCAACTGAGGATGTCAATATGCAGAGGCAATCGAACAGCCAAGAACCTGAGGCTGGTGGTGAGAGAGAAGACTTTGGTCCAATCATCTCATCCCCTAATGATTCTTCTGATGAAGAAGAGGGGAATCTGAGACTATAGGTGCAAAAACTTTCAAAACATGCTACTATTTAGTCTCTAATGTTAGTCACCTTGAATCTCAGGTGACTACCTTGCATAATAGGGACAATGATCAACAATTTGAGATATTTTATCTCAGTGAAAAACTAGCTGGGAGACCTTTAAGAAGAGCTCAACAAGGAACCCAAGAATCTGTGAATATGGTTGACCTAACCTCTAGCTCACCTATGCAAGAGGGTGATGCTACCAAAAAGGGGGAGAAAGTCATTACAATCACAGAACCTGGGAGTTCTTCAGGGAGTATGGACATTAAGGATTCACCATCCTCACTTGCAACTGTGCATACTCAGCAACTTCCTCAAGTTAATATTAATGTGGACATAATTGACTCTGTCATTAGGAGTCTCTTTGAGGAAGGCATTCCAAGGGCTGTGTCATCTCCACCTCAAGGAACATCAAACTACATTATTGGGTGGAGGTATGATGCTAATAGATGAGCCCTCATTCTTTACAGAGTTCAAGGGCAGCAAGAAGTGTTCAATTTTCAGACTTTGGACTACTATAAAGGTCTTGACCTGATCAACATGCCACTTGTCAACCCAAGCAAATCAAGACAAGCTGACAGGTTAGCACTCAAGATTCAAGACAGAATTACTGAAGAGTTCAGCCTTAGAAGGAGACAAAGGCAATCAGGTAATGTCATTGATCAACTGGATGCTGAGGCAGACCCTGAGATTAGTTTTAAAGGGAAAACCTTGGCTGAAGGCCTAGTGATAGAGCCTGAGAGCCCTGTCACACCAACAACTGCTTCAAAAATTCATTCCCTCAGTGAAACACCTGCTGGTGAAGGTGACTCACAACCTCTCTCTGGCCAAAACTTGGATGCTACACCAAGCAATGAAGGCCAAACCTCTATCCACCCTGAGTCATAAAGGTCTGTTTGTGACAAAAGGAAAAGGATTTTGACTCCTGAGGAGATTGAGGAGGAGGAGAGAGAGAGAGGAAGAGAAAGCTAAGGGGAGAAAGTTCCTCTGGGTCTTCAGGATTTATGCAAGCTGCAATCAGGGCTGCCCCCAGACGAAACACTCAAGAAGATGAGTTGAGGGCAATCGGAATTACTTACCTGCAGACCAGGAACTATGACATAGATGAGATTATATATCTTCCCTTAGAGCAATTAAATGAACTGGCTGACATGGAAGTGTCAAGAGAGATGATGGAAAAAGAGGATGCAAGATTACTTCTCCAATTCAAAGAAGAGAAAAGACATAAAAGATTATACAAGCATGCTCAAACTCTCTCCCCAGTTCAGGAAAGTCTTGTGTAAGAGGATGTGGCTGCTACACAAGAACCTCAGGTAGACAAGGAAACAGATAGGCAAAACATGATCAACTACCTGAGTGCCACAGATCTCTACCAGGCATCTGCACTTCTTCCCTTGTCCTTTGAGTACATTGAGTTTGAGTATCTCAAACAGCTTGAACTTCAAGTGCTCAAAGAACAAAAGGCAACAAAGAGAAAGATGAGGGAAGATGCTGCAAAGTCAAGAGCTATCATCCAAAAGAGTTTGAAAAAGTCTGCTGACAGACAAAGGATGATGAGCTTCTTGAAGCTGTATGGATTCTCCGAAAGGAGAATTGGCACTATATCTCTATCCACAATGGATGAGCATATCAGGGTAATCAAGTAGAAGATCAAGAGTGGAGAGCTAATTGACTTATACTCTCCTCCAAGTCAAATCCCACCTGAAGTGGGAACCATGACACACCAGCAGTACACCACCAAGTTCAATGAGATGGCAAGGCTGGTGCCAGATCAGGTGACACCTCTGTCACGAAAGATACAATGATACATCCAGGGTTTGCCGGCGAATATCCGCAGGCACATGATTGCCGCCCAGCCGAGCACTTTTAGGTCGGTGGTTGATCTGGCGGGAAAGCTGTATGATGAGAGAGAGGTGGTAGTGGTTGAGGTGAACAAGAAGGGTGGTGGTGGTGACAAGAACTAGAATGGGAAGCGGTTTAGATGGGGTGGTGTCCCTCCAAACAACAAGGTTGCAAGGGTGGACGACCGGCGTATAGCCACACCCGGTGCGGGGTCAAAGAGATGTGGTAAGTGCGGGAAAGAGCATACTGGAGAGTGTAGGTGGGGATTGAATGTATGCTTCAAGTGTGGGAAGCTCGGTCACATGGCGAGAGAGTGCAAGGTGGCAAGATGTTTTAACTTTGGTGTAGAGGGTCACATGAGTAGAGACTACAAGAAGCCTTGGGCTGAGAGCTCAAGAGTGAAGAAAACAACTGGAACGGAAGGGTAGAAGGCGAGCGCCAAAGCATTCACGATCACCTGGGAGGAGGATAGGACGGACCCTGATGTTGTGTCAGGTATCGTTTTAGTAAACCAAACACTTGCTTCTGTATTATTTTATTCTGGTGCTAGTAGGAGTTTTATTTCTGCTACCTTTAGTGCTAACTTGCCTATTAGAAGTAAGAGCATTGATGAGCCCTTTGATGTAAAAACTACCATAGGTAAGTCTACCAGGATTTCTGATCTGATTGAAGGTTGTGACATAGAATTAGAAGGTCATAAGTTTCCTGCTAGATTGTTTGTGATGACCTTAGGCGGGTTCAATGTAGTCCTAGGAATGGATTGGTTAACGGACTACGAGGCGAATATTGTGTGTCGCAAGATGATGATTTGACTGACTGCACCTGACAGGAGTTCGGTGACGATTTACGGTGATTGAGTCACTACGATTCCGAAGGTGATTTCAATGGCGGTGGCGGGAGAGTGCATGAGGCGTGGATGTAGTGCCTACCTGGCTTATGTGAAGGATGTGGACATGTCAACACCATAATTTTCTGATGTACCGGTCGTGTGTGACTTTCTTGATGTGTTCCCACAAGATTTACCAGGTGTGCCACCGGACCATGAAATCGAGTTCCAAATTGACTTGATACCCGGTGCCCAATCTGTTGCTAAGGCGCCATATCATTTAGCTCCCTCTGAGATGAACGAATTGATGGAGCAACTGCAAGAGTTGCTTGATAAGGGTTCATTAGGCCGAGTATCTCTCCATGGGGTGCCCTGGCCTTATTCGTGAAGAAGATTGACGGTAGTATGAGGATGTGTATTGACTACCGTGAGTTGAACAAGTTGACAGTGAAGAATCAACATCCTTACCAAGGATTGATGACTTTTGACCAACTCCAAGGTGTCGGTTGGTTTTCCAGAATAGATCTCTGATCTAGTTATCATCAGTTGAAGTTGAAGGAGCAGGATATTCCTAAAACAGCTTTTCGCACGCGTTATGGATGCTACGAGTTTCTCATTATGTCCTTTGGTTTAACCAACGCGCCAGCTGCTTTTATGGATTTGATGAATCGAGTGTGTCAGCCAATGTTAGATAAATCAGTAATTGTGTTTATTAATGACATTCTAATTTATTCAAGGAGCGAAACAGAGCATGCCGATCACATTTGAGAGGTGTTGGAGACGCTTAGAAGGGAGAAGTTGTATGCTACATTCTCCAAGTATGCATTCTGGTTGCGCGAAGTTCAGTTTTTGGGTCACGTGGTGAATCCCGAGGGGATAATAATGGACCCGACAAAAGTGGAGGCGGTGATGCAATGACAATCTCCAAATACGCCATCCGAGATTCGTAGTTTCTTTACATTGGCGGGCTACTATAGGAGATTCATCCAAGACTTCTCAAAGATAGCTTCTCCGTTGACTAAGCTGACCCGTAAGGACATGAAGTTTGTATGGGGTCAAGAGCAAGAGAAGACTTTTGATGAATTGAAGGCAAGGTTGACACAAGCGCAAATCTTATCATTACCCGAAGGAAGCGAAGACTTGTTAGTCTACTCTGATACTTCTTATTCAGGACTAGGTTGTGTGTTGATGCAACAGGGGAAGGTTATAGCCTATGCATCCCAGTAGTTGAAGGTGCATGAGGTCAATTACCCTACTCATGACTTGGAGCTAGTAGCGGTGGTCTTTGTATTGAAGATTTGGAGGCACTACTTGTACGAGACGAAGTGCACTATCTTCACAGACCACAAGAGCTTGAAGTACTTCTTCGGGCAGAAGGACCTGAACATGAGACAAAGAAGATGGTTGGAACTCATAAAGGATTATGATTGTGAGATCCATTACCATTCGCGCAAGGCCAACATAGTGGCGGATGCCCTTAGCCGAAAGGAGAGACCCAAACCAATCCGGGTGAAAGCTTACCAGTTGGTTATGACCTCTGATTTATTGAAGCAGGTTAGAGAATTCCAAGATGAGGCATTGAAAGAAGATCGCCTTAACTCCGAAAGGATGAGAGGTCTAGTCACGGAATTGGGTGAAAACACTCTCAGTGTTAAAACCCGATCTGGGCGGATGTGGATTCCTCGTTATGGGGATCTACGTGGAAAGATCATGGAAGAGGCTCATAAGACTCGATACCCCATTCATCCCGGTGCTACAAAGATGTATCAGGATATGGAGAAAGATTATTGGTGGCCGGGTATGAAGTGCGACGTAGCGGAGTACGTGACTAAGTGCCTTACTTGCTTGCAAGTGAAGGTCGAGGATCAGAAGCTGTACGGGAAGATCCAACCTTTGGATATACCCGAGTGGAAGTGGGAACGTATCACCATGGACTTCATTACGAAGCTACCGCATACCGCGAGGGGGTACGATGCCATATGGGTAATAGTTGACCGACTGATAAAGAGTGCCCACTTTCTGCCGATCCGTGAAACGTATTCCTCCGAGAGGTTAGGGGATCTATTCATCAAGGAGATTATAAGTCTTCATGGTGTACCGGTGTTTATCGTGTCTGACCGTGCAACCCGGTTTACATCTAAGTTTTGGAAAAGATTTCATGACGCGATGGGGACGAGGTTACACATCAGCATGGCTTACCATCCTCAAACAGCTGGTCAGTCGGAGAGAACCATTCAGACGCTAGAACATATGCTTCGGGCATGTGTCATTGATTTTGGAGGAAGTTGGGATGAACACTTACCGTTAGCTGAATTCTCATATAACAACAGTTATCATGCCAGCATTGGTATGCCACCCTATGAGATGCTATACTGTAGGAGGTGTAGAACGCCCGTATGTTGGGGTGACATTGGTCAGAAGGAGTTAGGGAGCATAGAGGTGATTGAGGCTATGACTGAGAAACTAGAGAAGATCAAGGTCTTTATGAAGGCAGCCAAAGATAGGCAAAAGTCGTATGCTGATAAAAGGCGTAGACCGATTGAGTTCAAGGTGGGCGATAAAGTTATGCTGAAGGTTTCACCTTAGAAGGGTATCATCCGGTTTAGAAAGCGGGGCAAGTTGGGCCCGAGGTATATAGGGCCTTTTCGAATCATTGCTCGAGTAGGAGAGGTGGCTTATAGGTTGGAGTTGTCCGATGAGTTAAGTGGAATTCACCAAACATTCCATGTATCTCATCTAAGAAAGTGTTTAACTGATGAAGATACGGTTGTACCAATGGAGGAAATTGAAGTAGACGAACAACTCAATAATGTAGAGCAACCCGTGACGATCATTGATTGAAAGGAAAAGAGGTTATGAAATAAAGTGGTTCCCTTGGTGCAAGTACAGTGAAAACATAGAAAGGGATCCAAGTCAACATGGGAGACTGAAGAAGAGATGAGACAACATCACCCACGACAATTTGAGGAGTAACAGGTTTCGGGGACGAAACCTATATAAGAGGGGTGGACTTGTAACACCTGGAATTTTTAACTGAAGAAAAACAAAGAATAAAAGTGAAGAAAAATGGAGAAATGAAAATTAACCCAAGTTGAGGGTTAAATGTGTAAAAAGTATAAAATAATATTATATTTTGTACAAAAGCAACATGGCCGCCCACTCCCTTGTTACATCACCTTTTAACAATCGGTTTTAGAGAGAGAGAGAGAGAGCAGAGAAACTCTCGGATTTTGAAAGAAGAACAAGAAGAAGATCAAATTCAAGGTATGTTTTCAATGTTTTGAAGTGTTTTTGACTGATTTTCAGTTTTGAGTATGTGCTTATGTGTTCTATGTGTTTGGTTGTGTGTTTTTGGATTGTTTAGGTTCTTGAACTCATAGTGCATTCAGGTTTGAAGAACTCTTACACAAAAGTTGCAAGAGGTGAGTTCTATATCCCAGTTCTTACATCTTCTAACTTGTTTTGGGACTGGAAATACATTTTATAACATTTTATTTAATGTGGGTGTGTGTACCCATATGTATATGTGTGTGTATTGTGGGTGGGTGTATGTTTGGGATTTATTTATAGTTATGTTTATGTTTTATGCATGTTTATGTTGCTTAGTATGTTAGAACTAGGCTTGAACATGTTCGGATAATGATTTGGGACTGAAAAATGATGCTTGTTATAAGTTGGTTGTTTATGGGCCCAAATAGTACCCATGCGCCTAGAAAATTGCCAAAATGCCTAAGTGTTTGCCCATGCGCCCAACTGCCCGAATGCCTAAGTGCCCATGCGCCTAAGTCAGGCTCATGCGCCTGCATAGTGTCCATACTACAAGGATTTTTCTAGGCGACTAAATGTGTGCCCATGTGCCTGAGTGCCCATGCGCCCACTGCCCATGCACCTAAGTTTCCCCAGACGCCTAAGTATTCCCATGCACCTATGGGTTCATGCGTCCGTATGGTGCTTATGCACCTAGAATTTCCCCATGCGCCTAAGAGGTCATGCGCCTGCATAGTTCCCATGCGCCTAAACACTTAGAATTTATTTTGAAATTTTGAGAAGAAGGGGCTTTTAGGCTATGATTAAGGATTGATAGGATCGGATCAATTAGATTTGAATTTTGCAGCGGAATATAACACAATAAGATCGAATTCAAGCAAGAAAGTGAGTAATGAATATGCAAACACTCAATCATAATTATAGAGAGAATATTTCTGTTAAAGGAATGTTTTCATTCACGCGTAATGCTTCGGTTAGAATACAGCTAGGTCAACATCCCTTATATAGAGGAATGTGACGTCTGCTGATGTCACTTGATAGTGACATCTAACAGAATTATACAAAACAACTGAAGTAATGCAAACTACTGAAATGTTCTCAACAACTGATCACATCTCAGAGAATGCTAAGTACAAATACATAAAACTACTGACTTAAAACTACTGAAACTATAAACTACTGAAAGGTAAAATTACAAGTACTGAAAAGTAAAACCATCACAACTACTGAAGTTAACAACTTCAGCTGTTGTGATCTTCTTCAGCAGTTGTAATGTCTGTGGGACTTAGAGGTTTTTCTGATCAGGCTCATTGGTTCTTTTGGTCCAACAAACTCCCCCTGAACCAATGCAGCCAAAACCTCTAACTTTATTGATGATCCCACTTATTCTTTGGCAGAAATACTCTCTTGATCAGCTTCAGAGGTAGACAGATAAGCATAGGCCGGGAAAAGGTTTCTAATCTTTTGATTGGCTAAGTATGGAAGGGAACTCTGTCTTGGGGAAACTGGACACAGAGTCTTGTCCCAACCATGAAACCTATTTCCCATTGATGAGTCTGTAAGACTCCCTTGCATAGGCCTCAAGGAGAACAACTTGTTCCTCCTTAGTGAGTTCTTCTGCTTCTCCCTCAAAGAAGAATTCAGGCCCATAGTATTCAGACAGATACCTCACTGTCTTCCCATTCTTCAACTCAACAGTTGTGATCTCTCTGTATGCAAATTCATCTGGATGAGAGCCTTCAAGCAGCAACTGGAGTTCACTCTTTTGAAGATCTTCAAGTCTTTTGTATAACAACCCCTTCTTGATCATTTTGTTCTCAAGAATAGACATAGGGGTTGATTTGGAGGTGTGTGCTCTCTTGAATTCTTCAATAATTTCCCAGGGTGAGACTACCATGGCCAACATAATTGCAGCATTCAAAGTCTTTCTTACTTGGCCATGATATCTACTTGGTAAGTTTTTCTTGTGTATTCTGGAACTTACCCTGGGGTCTGGCCAAATCCTCACTCTTTCTCTTTGATGTTGAAAGGTATGTCTAAGAGTGTACAGCCTCTGAGCTTGTTTCTTCATTGCTTGAATGGATGAGGACTGAGGGAAGTCCTTGTCAACCATTTAAGAAATTGCTCATCATGCTGCTTCTGCTGTTCTTCTTCTTCAATTTTGACTTTAACCATTTGCCTTTGAGTTTCAGGAGTTATTGTTTGTGATTGACTCCTAGGCTTAGTTTCTTCCTTTCAAGAATAGCAGATATTGGCAGATTATCCTCTTCATCCTCTTCTTCTTCTTCTTCCATCCTCAGCAGCCTTCTTTTTCTTTTAGGTGCATCACTGGTGGTAGATTGAATGGGTTTCTTAGGTAAAGGGGTTGGTTTAGAGGGTTGTGAGGTTGGTTGTTTTGAGGATTGTGAGGGTAATTGTTTTGGAGGTGAGAGGTTGGTTGTTTTGAGGGTTTTGAGATTGGTTGTTTTGGTAAGGAGATTTTAAGGGCTGCTCTATCATTTTGTTGGTGAGGGTGGCTTTGGATAACTTAGCCATGTCAGATCTCTTCCCAGCACCAGCTTCATCCAGAGCTTCAATGATTAAGCCTTTGTTGAAGCTTTCAGATGAGCATATTTTGGTGGTTATCTCCAAAATGCTATCTCTGGACCATGACTTGATCTCAATGATAGGTCTTCCCAAGTGTTTGGATAGGAATCTGATCATAGCCTCCAATCTCTCCCTTTCTTCTTCATTGCAGCTTGCCCATCGATTCTCAATCTCCTGAATCTCAAGTCTTCTGATCTCTGAATCAAGTTTGGCAGTATCAAATCCTTGCCTGAAGAGCTGATCAATGATCCTGTCCATGGATCTGCTATGTTGCTCATCAGCTTCTTTGATCATCTCATCCAACCTCTTCTCATCCTCAGTTTGTTCACCAACACTCTTCTTTCTTTTGTAGGTAATGATCTCTTTGCCTTTATTTTCCTCCTTAGCTTCTTCCTCTTCAACTCTTTTCCTTTTATCATCTTTCACTGACTTAGACTCCCCCTTTTTGGTTGCATTGGGTTCAGGGGTTTGAATGTCAGAAAGTTTGTTTGACACAGCATCATCCACAAGGTTTTAGATCTGAGGAAATCCTCTCATCAATGGTTTGATGGACAATAGATGTGATGATGGGAGTGATGAGAGGTAAGGAAGATTTGAAACAGCAGCCATTTGCTCAGAGGGGTTCTCTCCCTGAGAAATGGTGCCTGAAACAGAGGTGGTGGCTTGTTGATTTGAGTGGCTCAGTGTTTGGTAAAGCTTCAACAGAAGCTGCCATCTGTGGGTTAATTGGGGCAGATGGACTTGATTCCTGAGACATGTTGGTAAGCAGTTCTTTTAATCTGCAAACCTCAGTCTCAAGAATGGTGTTTTGGGCTAAGACTTCAAAGAAAAAGCCCAGGTCATCATCAGTATAAGCTGAATCAGCTGACCTCCTGAGTGAATCAGGATGAACATGTGCTGAGTGTAAATCAGTAATCACATGTGCCCCTTTGTCTTGGAACTGGGGACTTCCTGCCTCAGGAGCAAGTCCTTCATTGGCAGTTGCCTCTGGTGAGGTCTTAGAGATGATACCTGCTTCATCCTGTTCATGTGTTGAAACAGGGGAAGAGGTAGCCTCACCAGATGTTCTAGTCTCCACATCTACACTAGGAGATTGAACTTTAGAATCCCTATGCTGTGGGTTGTCAACTACATTTTGGTCCTCTCCCTCAGCTGTTGAGGTTTTCCCAGTGGTAACAGGTTTCTGGGGAGGGGTAGAGGAATGTAGTTGAGTCAGCACTTGTGCAATGACTGCAGTTGGGCTTGTAGGGGTGGTATCAGTGGGAGATGGAGGTGAAAAGGTTTGCACCTGGGGAGAGTGGTGCTCTTCAATGGCAATCTTCTCAAGTGAGATAGATTCCAGTAATGTGGTTTCCCCAATGTTGGTTGCATCAGGATCCTGTTGAGAGGATACCTGAGCGGTTTCAGCTGGTGGAGTCATTGAAACTACAAGGGGATTAAGGCTTGTAGTTTCATCCTGCGTTTGTGCTGCAGGGGCATCATCAGGGGACTCAACTCCCTGAGTAGCCTTTTTGGTTTTGGTTTGGAGGGGACTTTAGATTTGGAGGTGGAGGCTGTGGGTTCCCTCTGCTTGGGTTTGAGCAGTTTGGCAGCCTCTTTGAGTTGTGGGTTTGAGTTGTGCCTGGAGTATACCTCTGGCAAAACCACCAGAGCAGGGACTCCAAGGCCAACAAGGCCATCAGATTTTAATTGATTTAAAATTATAGCCATAAGAAACCTTGGATATAATATCCATCTATTTGCCACAGGTTTCATTGCCAAATCTTTCAATTCCAAAAAGATAATATCAGAAAAATTTAGATTTTGATGTTCAAGGATAGAGTATAATACCTGTTGCCATCTGGAGGACATTTGATCCCAAGAGGATGTTTTGGGAGCAAGACAGACATTGATCATGTGGAATATGAGTCGCTCGGCATCATGGAAGTGCTTCTTCAGAATGGTAGTAGCACTTAGGTCACCTCATAACCATGATTAGCAAAAGATAGATCAATGGTGCCTTTGGGGTATTTGGTGGGATAGGTGGCATCATTCAGGTCTAGGGTTTGACGAATGATCTCAGGAGTGATGACCACCCGTTTCTGGTTGACAAACGACTGGAGAGTGATGGTGTCATCATTCTCAGCAGTATGAACAGTGACGTTTGTCCAGAATTGGCACAGGGTATCGGGGTAGATGGTAGGATTCAAGAGAAAGGTTGTGCGGTATTGGGAATCAACCATCAAATCAATAGCAGCATCAAACTTGTTCCAGAAGGGTGATTTGGTAAGGTGAGCAACACAGTTGTGTCGAGGTTTGATTTGCATGGTCGCCATTAATGGAAGATGAACGTTTGGAAAGTGGGTTATGAAAAGTTTGAAGTTAGGGTTAGGTATATATAGGTTATGAAACGGCTGAGAGAAAACAACTGAAAGTGTTGGTGTTAGTCATCAGGTGTTAGAAAACAACTGAAGACATGGTTTTAACTTTCAGATGTTGTAAACAACTGAAGACTTGGTGTTGGTCATCAGTAGTTGTAAAACTACTGAAGACTTGGTTTTGGCTTCAGTTGTTTGGAAATGAAACAGTAGTTGTCGTCAATTCACAAAGTTCAGCTGTTTCAATGACCTTAACACTTACTCATCAGATCATCTGATTTTCAGATGTTTCATTGGTCATCAGTACTTATTTATTATAAAAGACATCAGTAGTTTGAACTACATCAGTACTTTCTAACAAATGAAGTACTTCAGTACTTTTAAGTAATTTAGTCTTCAGTAGTTATAAAACTACTGAAGATAAAATGACTTATCAGCACTTATTTTTGACAAAAGTATACTAATGCTCATCAGTATTTATTGACTAAGAGCATCAGTAGTTGTCAAATTATTCTAGTTGCAGCATACCAAGCCTGAGTACAAGATTATGAAAAGTTGCACTATCCAAAGGCTTAGTAAATATATCTGCAAGCTCATCAGCACTAGGCACAAACTTTGGATCAATCAGACCTTTTTCATAGCAATCCCTGATGAAATGATGTCTGATCTCAATATGTTTGGTCCTAGAATGCTGGACAGGATTCTTAACAATACAAAGAGCTGAAGCACTATCCATTAATAATGGAGTCTTAGTCTCTGTAATGTCATAATCCAATAACTGATTTTGAAGCCAGAGTACCTGAGATGTACAGCTTGCAGCTGCAATATACTCTGCTTCAGCTGTGGATGTAGCAACTGAAGTTTGTTTCTTACTCTGCCAAGAAACCAAACAGTTGCCTAGAAATTGGCATCCACCAGAAGTTGATTTTCTGGTTAACTTACACCCTGCATAGTCACTATCAGAGAAAGCAACCAATTTACAAGAGTGCCCAGTGGAATACCAAAGTCCTAGAGATTGAGTTCCTTGCAAATATCTAAAGATCCTCTTGACTGCAATCATATGGGAATCCTTAGGAGCAGCCTGAAATCTAGCACAGACACAAGTTGCAAACATAATATCTGGTCTAGAAGCTGTTAGGTACATCAAGGAACCAATCATACATCTGTAAAGAGTTTCATCAACTGCTTTACCTTTTTGATCAGCATCCAGTTGTGTGTTGCTGCACATGGGAGTAGAACAGGGTTTACAGTTTTGTAAATCAAACTTGGTTAACAAATCTTTTGTGTATTTTGACTGATGAATGAAAGTTCCATCAGTCAGTTGTTTGATTTGCAAACCCAGAAAGAACTGTAATTCTCCCATTGCACTCATTTCAAACTTTTGTTGCATCAATTTTGTAAATGCATCACACAACTGTGGATCAGATGATGCAAAAATAATGTCATCAACATAAATTTGAACAAGGAGCTTATGCATGCCTGCTTTCTTTATGAACAAAGTTTTATCTATGGAGCCTCTAGTGAAATTATTTTGAAGAAGAAAGTTAGATAATGTTTCATACCAGGCTCTGGGTGCTTGTTTCAACCCATAAAGAGCCTTATCAAGCTTATACACCCAATCAGGGTGTTTATGATCTTCAAAACCTGGTGGTTGACACACATAAACTTCTTCTTTTATTTTACCATATAAAAATGCACTTTTGACATCCATTTGAAAAACTTTAAGGTTATGAAAAGCAGCATAAGCTAAAAACAATCTAATTGCCTCCAGTCTGGCTACAGGGGCAAAGGTTTCATCATAATCAATACCTTCTTCTTGTGAAAACCCCTGTACAACCAGTCTGGCCTTGTTCTTGACAATTTGGCCTTTTTCATCAGTTTTATTCCTAAACACCCATTTAGTGCCTATTGCACACTTACCTTGGGGTAGAGGAACCAGTTCCCACACTTGCTGTTTTTGAAATTGAAGAAGCTCAAGCTGCATGGCTTCAACCCATCCATTGTCCCTTAAGGCCACATGATAATTCTTTGGCTCTTGCTGACTGATGAAGAGAGCATAGAGACAGAAATTGGACAATTGACTTCTTGTTGAAACACCAGCATTTATGTCACCAATGATCTGGGACATGGGATGATTCTTCAATTCTTGATATGCAATAATATCTGTGCAAGTGTTTGTAGGAGATTCAGCAGCAACAGATGTTGATTCAGACTCTTGAAACCTAGACTGAGATGGCAGTTCAAATGAAGTAGAGGATTCAGAGATTTCATCAGCATTTGTTGTGGATGGAGCTGCTGAGGCTACAGGAACATCAAGTGTAGTAGAAACAGGCAGATGATCACTACAACTTGCATTTGTATCATCAGATGGAGAGGATGGAACTTCAGAAACAACAACAGGTGGAGGCTGATATGGAACATATTGCAGTATGTCCAAGTCAAACATCTCAACAGGGTTTTGAGGAATCTTGTCTTTTGGAGATTCATTAAACTTGACATGCAAAGTTTCTTCAACAATCTTTGTTCTGCAATTGAAAACTCTGTATGCCTTGCAAGTAGATGAATACCCAACAAAATACCCTGCATCCACCTTAGATTCAAACTTCTGAAGTATATTCTTTGTGTTAAGAATATAACATGGACACCCAAATGCTCTAAAGAATGAAATCAAAGGAGCCAAATGATGTAAGAGCTCATAAGGAGTCTTCATCAACCTCTGATTCACTAATACTCTATTCTGAACGTAGCAAGCTGTGTTGACAGCTTCAGCCCAAAAGGTTAGTGGCAAACCTGAGTCAGCCAACATTGTTCTTGCGGCTTCAATAAGGGTCCTGTTCTTTCTCTCCACCACTCCATTTTGCTCACGAGTTCATACTATTTTGTCTTTTGATTCCCTTAGATAAATAGAATTCATCAAGAGTGTGATTCCTAAACTCTGTCCCATTATCACTTCTCACACATTTGACTGGAAGTGAATGCTGCTTTTCCACATGCAACACAAAATAGATGATACTTTGAGCAGCCTCATCCTTGGAATGCAAGAAGAAAGTCCATACATATCTGGAATAATCATCCACAATTACCAGACAGTACTTTTTCTTTGCCATGCTCATTACTCTCACAGGACCAAAGAGATCCATATGCAGTAATTGCAAGCAGGCAGTGGACTTAGGTTCTTCTATAGGAGGGAATGAAGCTTTGTGTTGCTTTCCTTTTAAGCAAGCTGGACAGTTATCATCACACTTGAACTCCTTCAATGGCAAACCTCTCACTAAACCATGATGAATGAGCTGATTCATGTTCTTAAGATTCACATGACCAAGCCTTCTATGCCATAGTTCAGATTCTTGAGGAGAGGCTTTGGAGAACAGACATGGATGGCCTTTTAGATCAATTTTCTTTGATAGATCTAAAGCATATACTCTTCCAATCCTGTTGGCCTTCAGGAGAGTATATTCATCCAATATCTTGTCAATCTTGTGCAAAACTTTGGAAGACAGAATCCTACAGTTTTGACTTGTGAAAAGTGCAACATGCCCTTTATCACACATTTGACTGACACTCAAAAGATTGTATTTGAGGTTCTCCACATGGTTAACATCATCAAATCTTATCTCCCCATTTGAGACAAAACCCTTCCCAATGATGTAACCCTTGGCATCATTTCCAAAAGAAACAAATCCCTTCTTCCTTTGGGAATAGTCATGAAGAAGAGAGCTGCTCCCTGTCATATGCATGGATCCTCCACTGTCCACATACCAGATGCTTCTTTGGCATGTTGAAGAACCCTGCATTTATCACAAACATTAGTTAGCCTTTGAGACCCAAACCTTTTTGGTTTTGGGTCTGTTTTCATCAACAGATGTTAAACTAACAGATTGTGCATGATTAACAGCTTTTGAAGATGTAGATGGTGCTGAAAAGGATTCCTTGGATTTTGGCTTAGGTGTCCTTTTCAGTGGTTTAATCACAGAAACATCTAATTGGTTAACTCTCCCCAATAGATGTTGAACCATCATCACAAGTTGTGTCTGATTGGTTGACAGAGTTTTCAACTCAGTTGACACATCAGTACTTGTAGATGATTTGTTCTTGTGATTCACTACATCCTTCTTTTGAAAAGACACAGACTTAGTCTGAGTTTTTAATATTCCCTGAGGAATATTTGCAGCTGTTGTTTGACAAACCCCTTCCTTCTTTGTGACTTTTTGAGAAAGCTTAGGTTTATCAGAATGAGATGATTGTGGTACAAACTTGGTTTGAAATTCATTTTTCATTTTATGCATTTCCTTCTTAATGATTTTCTCTTTATTGAATTTTAAACCCTTGTTATACCAGCATTCATCAGTAAGATGATTGAACAAACCACATATTTCACATGGCTTTCTTTTCATCTTTTCTTGATCAACTGCTGAAGTTGATGAAACTACTGAAGCTTTGTTCTTCAGTACTTTCTTCCTTTCAGTACTTTTGGGAAGTACTGAAGGATTTTCAACAACTGAAGATTTCTTCTTCAGAGGTTTTCTATCAGTACTTTTTAGAATCCTGATAGATTCTTCAGCAGTTGTCAAGGAATGCTTGTTTTCCTCTGATTTGAAATGCTCTTCAGGTGTTGTGTTTTGCCCTTCAGTACTTTGAGTACCTTGTGGAACAACACCTGAATTTCTCAGCCTCTTCTTGATCAAGTGTTTCGAAGCAGTGGGACCATCAGTCATTTGATTAACTGAGGTACTCACACTATCTTCATCCTCAGATTTTGAATTATCATTTGAGGATGAAACACCTGATGATGTGGTTTGGGAATGACACTCAACCTCAGATTGTACTTCTAACTTGGGAGTAAAATCTGTGGGAGGTATGGTATGATTATACCCAATCCCAAACTTCACATTGGAAGCAGTTTGCTTACTGAGAAGCATTTCAAATCCCTTGCATGATGTTACCCAGCGTTCACAATCAACTTGGGTAGCTGCAAGTGTTTCTTTGAGATTCTTGTGATTTTCTAGAATGACCTCTACCTTTGCTTTTTCATCAGTAATTTGACACTTAAGTTTATAAATCTCCTCATCCTTCTCTTTTAAAACAGACTCAAACTCAGCTTTTCTTTTGGAAATTGCTTTTTCTAGGTCAAGGTTTTGATTAATTAAAGCTACATTTGCTTCCCTAATAGAAACAAAAGCAGCTATGCATGATTCAGAACATAACTTGGCCTTAGCCTCAGAAGATACCTGTGGTACCTGTGATGATGAAGGATTTTCATCAGTAGATTCCAGGGCCATTAAAGCAAGATTTCCAAAAGGGTTTTCACCACCATGTTGACCAGCACCAGCAAATTGTTCAGAATAACCAGAGACATCATCTGGTAGGCTGCTCCAGTCAACAACCTCAGGGGTGAAAAAGCTCTGATGAGATTGAGATTGAGATTGCTGATTTGTTTGAGATGGTTGAGGATCAGGTAGAGCATGTGGTTGTTGAGCCATGGGTACAGAAACTTGACCAGACTGAGGCATGTAAAACATGGATAAGGATATGGCATTGGGCTTTGAGGGACAAAGTATGCAGGAGATGATTGATGTTGTGAATGATGATCAGAACTGGTAGAATGTTGCCCTTTGGATTGTGAGCTATTGCTTGGAAAAGTCACAAAGGGTGCAGATGAGTTAGATCCAGATGATCTACACTCTCTAGCAAAATGTCCAAGTCTATGGCACTTGTGACATCTCAACTTACTCTTGTCAAAACCAACCTTGGTTTTGCCAGAGAGACCAGGGAATTTTCTACCTGTTCTTTTATAAAACTTTTGAGATCTGATATTAATCAATGCCATTTGGCTCAGAATATCCATCTCTTCCAGATCATCATCAGCAATTCCTTTAAATCATCCATCATAAAACACAAATTATCAACATTAAAACCTGAGTTTCCCTCAACTCCAACAAAAGCATGATTTCCACTGTTTGAAGAGAAATCAATATGCTCATCATATGAACTTTCAGATGAAGCATATTCAGACTCATGACCAACCAGAGCAGTGTTACCTGGTACAAAGTCATCAGTGAGCTTTCCAGATGAAGATAGTTTCCTTTTCTGTTCTATCTCTCTCTCAAATGTTAAGAGTTTCCCATGAAGTTGGGTGAGAGATAGAGTATCCAGATTTGCACTAGAGCGTAGGACAATGGTGTAAGTGTCCCATCTCTCAGGCAGGGATCTGAGGAATCTGTTATTCATCTGGCTGTTTGTGTATTCATGTTGAACCATTTTAAGCTCAGAGATCAAACATGAAAACCGCTCAAACTGTTGAGTCAATGTCTCACCCTTCCTATGAGAGAATGTCTCATATTGCTGGGCAAGGATTTCTCTGTTGTTTGCTAAGACCTCATCAGTTCCTCCAAATTGTTCCTTCAGAGCAACCCAGAGATCATAGCAGTTTCATGATGCATAAGCCCAGAATAGATTTCATTAGGCAGTGCCATGGCCAGAATTCCATGGGCTTTAGCATCAATCTCAAACAGTTTTAAATCCTCATCAGAATATTGTTCCTTCTTTTTAGGAACCATCTCATTGGTTTCAGGATTACTCACCATAGGCTTGTATGGTCCATGAACCACAGACTTCCAACAACCTGAACTGTTAACAGACAGGTGATGGAGCATTCGGCGTTGCCATATGTTATACTAACTCCTAACAAGCATTGGAGGCTTAGTTGAGGAGCCAGTATTGTGAGGATCATTCATTGAAGTAGTCATTTTCACTAATTCAATCGAATTCAATGAGATTAAAATCGGTCTAGTTTGAAAACTCAACAACACAATTTGAAAACACAATTAGAATCTCAATTAATTAACCGGAAGCAACAGAAAATCAATCTCTATAATCAATTCTTGCAAAAATGCTAATTCGATCAACCTTAGCTATCAAAAGAGCAGTTTCAATGATCAATTGTTAGATCGATCAATGATTAACCAACTCTGATACCATTTGATAGGATCGGATCAATTAGATTTGAATTTTGCAGCGGAATATATCACAATAAGATCGAATTCAAGCAAGAAAGTAAGTAATGAATATGCAAACACTCAATCACAATTATAGAGAGAATATTTCTGTTAAAGGAATGTTTTCATTCACGCGTAATGCTTCGGTTAGAATACAGCTAGGTCAACATCCCTTATATAGAGGAATGTGACGTCTGCTGATGTCACTTGATAGTGACATCTAACAGAATTATATAAAACAACTGAAATAATGCAAACTACTAAAATGTTCTCAACAACTGATCACATCTCAGAGAATGCTAAGTACAAATACATAAAACTACTGACTTAAAACTACTGAAACAATAAACTACTGAAAGGAAAAATTACAAGTACTGAAAAGGAAAAACCATCACAACTACTGAAGTTAACAACTTCAGCTGTTGTGACAACTACTGATCACTCTGGTCTTCAGTCTTTGTCTTCAGTACTTCACTTTCAGACTTTTTCTTCAGTTATTTACTTTCAGACTTTGTCTTCAGACTTTTGTAATCAGCTGATGTCTTCAGCTGTTGTGATCTTCTTCAGTAGTTGTAATGTCTGTGGGACTTAGAGGTTTTTCTGATCAGGCTCATTGGTTCTTTTGGTCCAACAAGGATGTTCTCGGGGAATGATGTATGATGTTGTATGATGTTTATGATGATGTGGATGATGTTATGTATGTCTTGTTAGTTTTTCTATGTTCCTTATAGGATTATTTCTGTGGCTTTGAGTGGTAGTTATTATGTAATGAAAGCGGAAATTAATGATGATAAAAAGTGGAACATAAGGAAGAATGAATGAACGAATGAAAAGTCTTGCAAGCAAACATAAGGAGGTTCACACCCAATGAAGGATGTTAGCTCAACTATGTGCTGTGTAGCTAACCCAGAAGGATGCATATAGTGGTGTAATCTTTGTGATTGACCAAATGTATGGGACCCTTGTTGCTTTCCCAGGTACTGGAGTTAGCTTCATGCACAATGTTCGGGGTCTATTTATAGACCTCAGGCCCTGTAACCAGCTTCGTGCATAATGTTCAGGGTATAGCACATGACATTGGTCCGAAATGTAAGTAAGAATAATGATGAATGTACAACATGTACGGTAAGAAAGACTATGAATGAGAACGAATGATAACGATGATGCACGATGATGAATGAATGAATGTTAACGAACAATGACGAATGATGATGAAAGATAATAATAAGATTATCCATGTGTACGTATGATGTATGATAAGGTTTTAAACGAAAGTAAAGTATATTATATTTTATAAAACTAGAACTCACTCAGCAACGCTGACTTTTATGTATTTTCCAGTTGGCAGGTAAGAGTTGATGAGGATGGCACGGGTGTAGCTACTTGGCAAGTTTTGGATGGTATCCATTTTGTATAACAATGATGTTTTTGTGTTGTAATGAAACCAAACGATGTTTTGTAAGGATAACAATGTTGTATTATTTTGCAAAAGTGAATATTAATATATGAAATGGTTTCTAAGTTTTTCCGCTGTAATATTTTAGTAAATGTTAATGTATGGTTTATATTTTATGTGCGATGATTGTCCAATTGTAAGCGTCCCAGGAACGGGGCCTTACAAACCCCTAATCCAAACCTGGCTTTTGTCAAACATGAAAGACGAGGCAAAACTGGTGATAAATTTGATTGTGATGATTGTCTCTCTACTAATGCTTTAGTGAAATTGCTAAGCAAGAAATCCCTATTTGCATTTTTATGTTTGCATAATAAATATGATTCTTTCTCTCACTTACCATACTCAAATCTTAATTCTCTCAAATCTTCTTATCTAATTGCATTTTTATTTTGAGTTTTTGAAGATGCATATTTATCTTTTTTGATGTTGAGAATTGAAGTTTTATCTATAAGAATAAGAATATCACAAGTTTATAATAAGAGAAGATTACATAAATGAGCCTTGTGGTTTAACCACACTGTATGTTTGGTTCTCGAACAATAAATATTATATGTTTGGTTCTCGAACAATAAAGTTTGGACTAACTTTTAAATTTAAATTTAAGATCAGAAAACGTAATGTCCACATAAAAGTTTGTACTAACATTTTTATTTTTAAGTTTTTAGGGACTAAACTTGCAATGACTAATAAAAGTTTGGACTAACTTTATAGTTTTCAAATTCTGGGGACTAAAAATACAATTTGATCAAACCATAGAGACAATTTATATAATTTTCTTTTATAGCAATGTGAAAGTAAAAATATTAAGTATTTTGCTACCTTTAGTTAAAAAATATGATCCCAAAGTAGGTTTAAAAAATATATATAACACATATGTAAATCATCTTCATAATCCGGTACCACCGCCGCCGGCTATCACCGCCAGCCACCACTGTAACATCTCGTATTTTCCGTTAATTAAAAGTTAACGTCGTTAATTCTTGTAAGGACCATTGTTGTCAATGTTGGATCTAGAAAGGCTGGTGCAACCAAAACTAAATCACTTATTTGGTGCGACTAATAAAGGACTTCCGAAGCTAAGTGTGGAACTTCCGAAGGAAAAGGAGCTCTTCCGAAGACAAAGTGTAAGATCAACTTCCGAAGGAAAACTCCAACTTCCGAAGACAAAGTATTCACTTCCGAAGATCAAGACTTAGAGTGAAAGATCAGAAGTCAACTTTCGAAGTAAGAAAGAAGTCCTCAAGCCTCGGAAGTATAGAAGCCTCTTCCTAAGTATAAGTGGCTTTGGAAGAACTTGTTCTTCCGAAGCCAACTTACCTTCAAAAGACACTACTATTATCCAGTGGACATAAGTATGGTCTCTCTGACACTCCGCTGCAAACCTCTAAGATACTGCATGGCGTTTTCTCAAAAGCCATGTAGTTGACCATATTTTATTCCACTGTTTACCTTTATCAGTTAGTATAGTTGCCAACTTTAGTTGATGACAAAAGGTAATTCATGGACATGTCATGACTACAATATCTTAGATAAAATTTTATCTAAGATACCTTAACTTTAGCATTGTAGTATATGCTTTAGTCTTAGGTTTCCCGCTGGTATTAAAGTATATCCGGCTGTAGGATCTAGTATATATAGTTTCTCATTGTAACTCTTGTTTCATGCTTGTAAGAGTCTTGTAATACTTTGAGTTGAGAAGTAATATATACAAGTGCCTTGAAAATTATTTCCTTGTGTTCTTTGCTGTTTATTATATTATTATCAACTCTTAGAAAAGATTCTACTTCACCTGATTTGAGTGTAGTATAAGTGAGTTTGAGAGAAATCCAAGTGTTAAGTGACAAAACCCGATCCTGCAATAGGTATCAGAGCATTTTAGGCTCTTGATTGTCAGATCTTACCATCCTAATCAACCTGTTTTTCACTCCTCCTTACACCACACTCAATATGGCCTTCAACAAGTCTGAAGTAGAGATGGGGACGATGACTAAAGCACCCATCATCACCCCTGAAAACTTCAGGTCATGGAGCAGACGCATGGAAGGCTTCATCAAGTATCAAGACAGAAAGATATGGCAATCTATTGTCAATGGCCCGTATAAGCCAAAGGTGGCTGGTGGAAACGGTGCCATGATAGAGAAAGCCATTGAAGAGTACTCTGATGAGGACCGGAAGAAGCTGGACATTGACAACAATGCTATGACTGTTCTCATGACTGCAATTCCCAACTCCATCATGGTGGGGTTTGAGCATTGCAAGTTAGCCAAAGAACTATTTGATGCACTTGCTCACATGTACTCCAGCTCCAATGACTTCAGGAAGGACTCACTGAAGCAGCAGTTCGAGAACTTCACCTACATTGCTGGAGAGACCCTCAGCCAACAATACTTCCGTAACATGGATCTCATTTCTTCCCTTCAGTGTGTGGGAATTGCTCTTGAACTTGGAGACCTCACAAGAAGTTAACGAGTGCACTTCCAAATGAGTGGACGTTCTACTATGTCTCCATCAAGAGAATAGAAAATTTGAACACCCTCACCATGACCGAACTCTATGAAATCCTTGATGGATACCGTTTGGAAATGGAAAACAAGAGAGGCCATCAGACAAGCAGACCCTTGAGTCTTCCTACTAGCAACGCTTTAATGGTTGCTGAAGGGTCAGGACCCTCTCAACCTCAATAGTACCCGACTTACACCCAGTAGCCATCCCGTTTTTCTGGGCCATACATCACATTTCCTGAGACTCCAAGGTCTCAACAAGCTCAGCAAAGTTCCTTTTAGGACAGTTGTGCCTTTGTCTCAGGTAGTGGACACTCTAGTGATTATCAGTATTGCTTTGATGATCAAGAGTGCTTCAACCCAGATGACGTGGAATATGTGGACATAGTTCAACAAATGGCTCTCTTAACCTACAGAGCAAAGAAGTTCTTTAAGAGAACTGGAAGGCAATTTCCTCAGAACCCAATCAACAGTAAATTTGGGTTTGACAAAACCAAGGCCAAATGTTACAACTGTAACCAACTTGGTCATTTTGCAAGGGAATGCAAGGCTCCCAAGTGTAATTCGGGAGCCCCACAGGCCTCCACACATCCCTCTACACCAAAGCCCACTGGAAAGTCAACAGAGACAGCTGCAATGTCTCAAGAAGTTGACTGGAGCTTCATGGTACAGGATGTGACTCCTGCTCAAGCACTCATGGCCGGAACAGATGACAATAAGGTATATGAACATATGTACTCCTGCCTGTATTGCTAAGGTTAAATTGTATCATGACTACAATATGGAGATTAAATCTGATATTGAGTTTTTAAATGTTTTAAAATCAGATTTTAAAAGGGCTGAATCTGACTATCAAAGAAAGATTGAGGAGTTGGAGAAAACTGTGTCCTTATTAAAACATGAACACAAAAACTATAAGACTCAAATAAAGGATTTAATATCCAAGTTGTTTGAGGCTCAAGCCCAGCTTGTCACAGCTGAGGCTCAAGCCAGGAAGTATGCTATTTCTGAGCAAAACTTCCAAGCCATTCTTGCATCATCCTCTCACTCAAAACTTTGTTACCAAAAAAAAGGTGGGTTGGGAACCAATGAAATTGCTCCACCACACTCTTATGAGTCTATAAGACAACCAAGGTGTGGCACTGAAGAGCAAGAGGTTCCATCTGCTGACCCACCTTCACATGAGTCAAAGAGTAATGCAACCATGGAGACCATCACAGGGAAGAACCAGGTAATTTTACCCACTCCTACCGGTGATGGTCAACCCCTAAACACCAAAGCCAGAAGAAGCAAAGCTAAGGCAGCCAGAAAAACTGCCAAGAAAGTGGCTGAGTCTAAGCTAAAGATAGACCCAAAGGAAAAGGGTGTATTCATCTCAGCTAGATTCCAGGTGGTAGGATACTCTGATTCAGGAAAGGAGTGTAATATTAGCATTCCCGTCCTACCAAAGGATCAGAAGTTAAAGGGAAAGGTTGCTGATGAAGAGAAAAAGAACAAGAAACAGCAATCCTCAAATTCCCAAAAGATTAACATTGCATGCATAATGTGTGGTCTGCAAAATCACATGGCCAAAGATTGTTACTACAATCCTGCTAGCACACATTATGCAAATAATGTTAAAAAGGAAGGAGTAAGGGAAGGTTTCTCATTTGGACCATATCAAATTGTTCTAGTGATGAAAAAGGGAAAGCTTGTTTCCGAAGCAAGGCTGCTTTTGGAAGAAGGTCCTTCCTCCGAAGGGAAAATGGCTTCGGAAGCTAAAGCTGTCAAGACTCAAAAGAATAAAAGAGTCCCCTTGAAACCATCCCAGAAGAAGACTACTTCAGAAGAAAAGGTGGTGAAGGCTTCTTCCAAAAAGAAAGAAGCTTCGGAAGAATGCCATGCTGCAAAAGCTTCAACTAGCTCATCCTCCATGATCAACCAAGGGATGGAATGGAAGATCAAGGAAGATGCTGCAGCCTAAACCTCTTCTTCAAAGACATCCATTGAACCTCCATGCATAAAATTTTGATTCAATTATGTCACTATCATTGGAAGAACACAAGACCAACAAGGCTTGGGTTTCCAATCAAAACTAATCATCTCATCTTATGTGCAGGGACATCCATATGACAAGAATAACAATGTTTGGATTGTGGATAGTGGATGCTCCAGGCACATGACAGGGAACAGATCGATCCTTCAACAATTTCAACATTATGATGGAGGTCCTGTCCAGTTTGCAGGTGAGGCCGGAGGATATATTTCTGGCAGAGGAAGTATATCCAATGAAAAATTAAAAGTTGACAAAGTTCACTTTGTCAAACAGCTTGAACACAACCTGTTAAGTGTTTCTCAGTTCTGTGATAAAAAGCATTAAATACTCTTCATAGAACATGAGTGCATTATCCTCAAACCCGGGATGACAATTCCTTAGGAATTGGTGCGTCTTATATCTCCCAAGAAAGGGGATATGTACAAGCTTGATATGAACAATGCTTCCCCAATGGGTGAAGTATCATGCTTTCTTTCCAAAGGTGATGGTGATGAGTCAACACTATGGCATAAACGAATGTGCCATGTAAATTTTAAGACAACGAATAAATTGGCTAAAAATAACTTGGTACATGGTTTGCCTAAAAAGGAATTTTTCTGCAAAGATAACTGTGTTGCATGCCCGAAAGGGAAGCAACACAGGGCATCTCATAAATTCAAAGTTGTTAACTCCATCACAACTCCATTACACTTATTGCACATGGATCTATTTGATACCAGAAGTATAATGAGCATTGGAAAGAAATCATATTGCCTTGTGATTGTTGATGATTTTACTAGATTTACATGGGTATTCTTTTTCAGAACCAAAGATGAAACTGCTGAAACTTTAAAATCTTTTATTCTTAAAATAGAAAATCAAATTGATCACAAGGTTAAAATAATTAGAAGTGATCAAGAGACTGAGTTTAAGAACCACGTTCTTGACTCATTCTGTAACTCAAAAGGGATTGCCAGACAAAATAGTGCTCCTAGAACTCCTTAACAAAATAGTGTTACTGATAGGAGGAACATGACACTTATTGAGGCTGCTCGGATTAGGTTAGCTGATTCAAAGCTGCCTCTAACATTCTGGGCAGAGGCAGTCAGCACTGCATGCTATGTGCAGAACATGGTTCTTGTAGTTAACCACATGGAAAAACCCCTTATGATCTATGGAACAAGAGGTTTGGCTTTCTAAGGTCCTTTGGCAGCAAGTGTACCATACTTAACACAAAAGACAATTTTGCAAAATTTGCTGAAAAGTCGGATGATGCTATCTTTGTTAGATATTCCTCTAACTCTAAAGCTTATAGAGTTTATAACATTAAATATCAACAATTTGAGGAATCTTTCAACATTGTAGTTAATGAGCACACTCCTTGTGTTAGGGGGAATGGCCCTGATCATATCTTTGATTTAGAATTCTTTCCAAACTATTCTTAACCATCTTGTGACAATGTTTCAGCTGCAACAGGTGCTCAAAGTGATTCTGATGAAGACCAACTGTTTGAGCTACCCAGACCTATTCCAAGTTCTCCAAGAGCTGCAACAAATCAAGCTCCCACTATTGGCAGATCTAACAGTATAACTATCTCAAGGGATAGTGGAGCTTCAACCAGCGGTTCACCTATTGACCCTCAAACTTCATCAGGTGACACTGCATAACACCAAGCTGATGGTAGCAACATCTTGAAGGAACATGCAACTATTAATGCTGATTCACATCAAACAAATGATGATGATGTTTCTCATTCATTCAATCAGTCCTAATTGAATGAGTTTGAAATAGCAGCTGGACCAAGTGTTCAAGCTCCTGAGCAAAATATGTCCAATCTGGATCTATCTTTGCAACTGGAGGTAATTCCTAGAATTAGGATTCACAACACTCATCCAAATGAGAACATCATATGGGAAGTCTTTGAAAGTGTGAGAACAAGAGGACAAACTCACAATGGGAATATCTGGTTGTACTCATGCTTTTTATCCCAAATGGAACCCAAGAAGGTGGAAGATGCCTTGAAAGATAGTAGCTGGGTTGAATCAGTGCAAGAGGAGCTGCTTCAATTCAAAAGACAAAAGGTTTGGAACCTATGTCCGCTACCATCTGGTCAAGTACCTATAGGCACTAACTGGGTTTTCAGAAATAAGAGAGATGATAGAGGCTTGATCATCAAGAACAAAGCAAGACTGGTGGTTCAAGGATACACTCAAGAGGAAGGAATCGATTATACAGATGTCTTTGCACCTGTTGCAAGACTTGAGGCTGTTAGGATCTTTCTTGCTTATGCTGCATCCAAGAATTTCATTTTCTACAAGATTGATGTCAAGTGTGCCTTTCTATATGGGGATATAGATAGGGAAGTCTATGTATGCCAACCTCCAGGATATGAAGACCCACAACATCCTAACTATGTGTGCAAATTGGATAAAGCTCTATATGGGCTGCACCAAGCACCTAGGCTGTGGTATGAGACATTGTATCAGTTTCTCCTGAAGAATGGTTACACTAAAGGTACCATTGATAAGACTCTTTTCATAAGGAAGTCTAGGAAAGACATCTTGCTCGTTCAAGTCTATGTTAATGACATCATATTTGGTTCCTCAAATGACCAAATGTGTAAAGACTTTGAGAGCATCATAAAGAAGAAGTTTGAGATGAGTTCCATTGGAAAATGGACTTTTTCCTTGGAATTCAGGTGAAGCAAATGAATGAAGGGTTTTTCATCAGTCAATCTAAGTATGTCAATGACATCTTAGAAAGATTTGACATGAAAGGTTGTAAGGTAGCCAAAACACCTAAACCCAGAAACCATAATCTCTGCCTTGACTCTGAGGGGGAGGATACTGATCAACATCAATATAGAGAAATTATTAGTTCTCAGATGTATTTCACAGCAAGTAGACCTGATATCATGTTTGCAACTTGTATTTGTGCAAGATATCAGGCTGCTCCTAAGGTGTCTCACCTAGTTGCTACCAAGACAATCCTTAGATACCTCAAAGGAGCACCTAAATTGGGTCTCTGGTATCCAAGGAATAGTGATTTCATTCTCTATGGTTACTCTGACAGTGATTATGGTGGCTGTAATATCAACAAGAAATCAACATCCGGTGGATGTCAATTTCTTGGTGGAAGGATCATCTCATGGCAATGCAAGAAACAATCCTGTGTCTCTACATCAACTGATGAAGCTGAATACATTGCTGCTGCTAGTTGCTGTGCTCAGCTGCTGTGGATTCAGAACCAGATGATAGACTACGGATTCAACTTCATGAGCACTCCTATCCACATTGACAACAACAGTGCTATCTCCATTACTGAAAATCCAGTGAAGCACTCCAAGACTAAGCACATTGATATCAGGTACCATTTCATTAGAGATATTCATGAGAAAAATCTAATCAAGCTAATCAAAGTTGACTCAAATGAACAATATGCTAACTTGTTCACCAAAGCCTTTGATGAACAAAGATTCAAATATCTCATTACAACTATTAGGATGATAAGCCTTGATTAGTCTATCACATTTGAAAACCTTTTAATGTGTAAAGTCTTATGTCAAAACAATCTAAGCCCTGTTACAAAAAGTTCTTCTTTGAAATTCTCTCTAACTATAACCTATTCCGAAGAGGAGTTAACCCTAAAAAGATATTTTACATGTCTTCCAAAGCAAATTCCTCCCAGGATAATTTTCTTCTCGGAAGAGTTGTTTAGTCTCGGAAGAAGCGATTGATTTCATATCAGATATACTTCCGAAGCTTATAACACTTTCCATTCGGAAAGCAATATTTACTCTCGGAAGTAAAAACTTTACCTTCGGAAGTAAATTTACATTTGGAAGAAAATTACCTTCGGAAATTTTTTGGGCCCCACTCTGTAAAAAGTAAATATTTTGTTAATGATGTCGGATTATTTAAATGGACTAAACCTTACCGCCACTGTCACATCCTCCACTGAAAGGTCCCATCATCTTATTCAAACCCTTTAAACCGCCATTTCACCCATTTAAATAACTACGGCTAATCACTTTCATCTTTTTACCAAATTTACTACCCTAAAAGCTTCATTCATCCCGAATTCACCTAATTCCTAACTATCTTCCTGCAACTTTCTCAAATGGCACTTAACCCTCAGCACAACCATGTCGCACTCCTTGATTCTTCAAGGGATGCGGACTTCTCAGATATCATCTCCTTTCTTACCCAATAATCTTATTACACTGCTCTGACTGTTAACCCCACAGTTTACTCAAATCACATGGCTGAATTTTAGGCCAATGGTCAGATTGAAACCCTAAATGGGGTTAGGGTAATAAGATCAAGCATCTGTGGCCAGGAGTTGGTAATTTCTGAACAACTCATCAGGGAGCATCTCGAGCTTCATAATGAGGGCGCTCCTATAGAGTTCCCCAAAACAGATTTGGACAACACCTATATCTAAATAGGATATGGTGGAGATGTAAACAGGTCAACCGCTTACAAGTTTAACTTCTCTTACAACTGGAAGTTCCTGCTGCATGCTGTTCTTCATTGCTTGTCCAACAAATATCGATGATCTTGAATCGGATCAATATCATGAATAACAATATCTGATCTATTAAATTAATTCGTCATCGAGAATTGAATAGTATAACATACGAACATCTTTTATCCATCAAGATGTAGAATCTATGTTGAATCACCATTTAGCGGGGCTACTAGGACTTGGGTCTCTCTTTTGGGCGGGGCATCAAGTACATGTACCTCTGGTTTTTTTCAGATTTGGCGAGCATCTGGAATAACTAGCGAATACAACTCTATTGTACCGCAATTGGTGCACTACCTCTCTATTTATCTCTGAGATGTTTGGATTTTTCAAAACTGCCTCCCGTAGGAGTCTGGGCCGTGTCTCAGTCCCAGTGTGGCTGATCATCCTCTCGGACCAGCTACGGATCATCGCCTTGGTAAGCTATTACCTCACCAACTAGCTAATAAAATCCCGTATGAACTAGGGTGCCTAGTTCATGGATTGGTGAGAAGCATCCACTTTAACTACTCAAGGTTTGTGCTGACCAATCTTATGGGGAACCTCCAGCGGGACACATTCTTCATGTATCCCAAATTTCTTTAGCACATAATCAATTGTGAGCTGGACAAGAGTCAGCTTGTCTGTGCAGCTGTTCTGACTGTTCCTCAAATGAGGCCGACATATTCAAACTTTGAAGAGAGTGTCCACCAATTTCACCGGAATATATACTGCACTTCTTCCAGGTATGACTGAGCCAATGGCTCCTGGTGACATCCCTGTTAACCCCACATGTGATGAACCCACACCAGCAACTACCCTCACACTGCCAAATCTACCTTCTCACCGCATCACTATCACTTATCAAAGATGCCCCAAACAAACCATTGTTCAATCTTCTCTGATTGAACAAGCTCCTTCTGTTTTATCCAAAAAGACTAGAGTGGAACAATGGGCTCCTACTCAGTCTGAGGTCCAACCATCCTTCACACTTGACCTCAATATGGGTATTGAGTCTCCTCAGTCTCAAACCCATGATCCTGAAACCCAAGCTGAAAACCCTCAGGAAGAGTCTTCATACTCCCCTGAGCAGCCAAAAAGGGACAGCTCCACATAGGCTCAATGCCTTAGACATTAATCAAAGTCCCGGGTCATTAGGTTTCACCTCTATTTACTTTACTGGCCTACTAATATGAGCTGATGAAGAGATTATGTCTCTTCAGGGCAATGAAGTTGATCCACCACACCCTCTCAAGGATCAACAGAGCCCAGACAGATCTCTTTTCTCTAGCCCCTATTAGCAAGCCTTTACTGAGGTGAGTCCCACTGATGTGGAGGGGACTCATGTAGATTCAGGTGCCACTACTAAAGGAGCCTCAATGGACCTTCAAGACAGTGGTAACATTACTGAGACTGCATCTACGACAACCATGCCCTTTGATGACTCTGAAAGAGACATCATTGAGCAAGGGAAACCAGGGCGCCAAGAAACCACATCTAGTGGTGAGGATGAACATACTAGGTATGTTACCTCATCTCCCCTTGATTCTTCAAAAGAAGATGAGGAAGACTGCAAACTCACCATTGAAGTCTTACTTTCTAAAGTCTCAAATCTTGAAATAAGGTTAGGACTTTAGAGGATAGGTCTGCCACTCAGCAACTTGAGATTGAAAATCTCAAGGCAAACTAGCTGAAAGAAACAGATTGAGAGGTCTGTTAGGCATGTACCAATTCAAGTCTCATTGACCTCTTCCTCCAGCTCATTAAGCTCTCAAGATGATGCTACCGAAAAGGGGGAGAGTGTTCAGGGACAAAGCCAAAGACAAGAGGAACCACAATGTCAAGCTCTCACTTCCTTAAGTTCAAGATACACTAAGCAACAAGCTTCGGTTTTTCCTAAGCCTCCTCTAGTTGTAATTCAAGTGGATCAAAGGATGCTCCAAGATCTCAATAGGTTCTTCAACAAGTTCCTGTTGGAATCTCTCATTAAACAGCCAAGTCCTGACTTGTCTGTGATTTACTTCGGAGCTCAAGAGCTTCAGAGGTTAAATGCACCTTTTACCACTATTGAGGAAGTTGGTCAACCTAAGGTCCAAGTGGAACATGAGATTAATTTCGAAGGGGAAACAAAGGCTGATGGCCCAGCAACTGAGACAGTTGGAATAAATAGTGCATTCTCACAGACTTCCGAAGCACAAGTCAAAGCCTCGGAAGAACAATTTCAATCTTCCGAAGCTGAGATTGCAGCTGCGGAAGGACTATTCTCTTTATCCGATGATGTAATAGTCGCAGATGCAATCCTAGAACTTGCATATGCGGTTAATAGGGAGGATTTTCTCACCCAATCCCTAGCTCAAACATCAGCATTAACTCCAGCTCCCATTTCCACCACTCCACCTGAACCTTCCATCCAAGAACCCCCAAAGTCTAGCACTTCCGAAGACATCAAAGGAAAGATGAAGATGACTAAGGATGAGCTTCAGGAGGAAGAAAGGTTAGAAAAGCTCAAAAGTAAAGGTAGACTTCCAACTGGAAAACTGCAAGCTACCAGTAGCAAAGCAGCTGCAGCCAACCAAGAGGTTGTCAACAATAAAAGAAGGGTGGAAATCATTGACAGACTTGTCAATCTAGGAGCTGTGAGTGAAGATGTACTCCTGCTACCACTAGAGGAGTTAGTTGAGTTGGAAAAGGCAAATGCTGCAAAAATAGCAAAAAGAAGAAGCATCAGGGTTGGCCTAGAGGAAGAAAGGAGAGGAAAGAAAGAGAAGCGATCAGCAGCTCAGGAGAGAAAGGATAACTTTCCTAACCTCTAGGGGTTTCTCTCTAGAAGAACTACCTCCACACAACAATTATACGATCTATGGCTCTTCAACAAAGAGCAAGATCAAATGGAGAAAGAAAGAGAGAAGAGAGCAGCCAAGGAGAAACTGATGTTGAAAAGGAAAGAAGGAAAAGGAAGCACAACTAGCTACTGCCAAGAAGATAGGTGAAAGGCCTGAATGAAAGACTATCTCCGGGCTCATGGCTCTCTCTTGGCAAGCAGGTGGGTCCTATGTCTGAGAAGAACCCTCCAGCGACATGTCAGTGACATATAGGCTAACATTCGCTCGGGGGGAGAGGAAGGAGATGTACAGAAGGGGACAGGGGATGATTTTCAAACCAACTACTCAACCCCAACCTCAAACCTACCACCACTTGAAACAATTCCTTTTCATTCCCCATCAAAATCTGAACCAGCCACTGAACCTACACCCCTGAACCTACACCATCATCCTTACCAACCTCCTCACCTCAACCACCTAAACTACCCATCCTCTAACCCAAAACACTCGCCAGAACCCAAACACCACAACCTACCCAACAACCTCTCAAATCATCCCCTCAGCCTTCTAAACATCTCTCCGTAGAGGAGTTCAAGGCAATCAAGACAAAGCTCATCAACTGCACAACCCCAAGCGATATCTCTTGTGAGTTGGATTATGTCAAACTGACTTATGTTGATGGATCCTCATGTTCCCTCACTAGAGATCAATTTCTTGATCTGCCTAGAGGAACATTGGACCAAGCTGCAAATCTCCTTGGCCTCAATTCAGATACTTTGAATAAGGAAGAAAAGAAGCTAATGAGAAAGCCGGTGACTCTGCTGGATACCAAGAAAGGTGACAGGGTGCCAAGACAACCCCTTGTGCCTAGGAAAAAGATCATCCAGTGGAGGTTCGTAGACTCTTCTCATAACTTTGTTGTTGAGACAGAGAGTGGAGAGATCAACAGGCTAAATTCCTCATCTCTGCTACACTTAAGCAGATTTGACATTGCTGAGTTAACAGAGAAGCCACTCTCCAACTCCTCCAACTCTGAAGTAGCTGGTCACATCAGAAATCACCTGGGCAGTCTTTATCTGGCCAAGCTGACTGCTAGGACCAAGATTGAAGAATAGTTGAAACTGAGAGAGGAAGAGAAAAGGAAGGGATCAACAACCAAAGGCAAAGCCTTTCTACAAATGGTTGAGGGTCCTAAACTTGAATCCATAGTTAGATGGGAGTATGATTATAACTCCCGTCAACTAACTCTTTTTAGGGGGGCACAACAAAGGGTACATGTCATTCAGAGTGATAGACTGGATCTCCTATCCACTAATGACTTGTACAAGCTTCTCAGCACCATTTCAGGGAAGAACAAGGACTCAGACAAATATCTTCTGTCCTTGGTGTTGAAAGCTTTGAGAAGCAGAAACAAGTGAGGTTTTGGTAGCATCAGCCTACGGGGAGTTTGTTCGATCTAGAAAGACTAGTGCAACCAAAACTAAATCACTTAGACTATTTTGGTGTGACTAATAAAGGACTTCTGAACCTAAGTGTGGAACTTCCGAAGGAAAAGAAGCTCTTCCGAAGCCAAAGTGTAAGATCAACTTCCGAAGGAAAACTCCAACTTCCGAAGACAAAGTATTCACTTCCGAAGATCAAGACTTAGAGTGAAAGTTCAGAAGTCAACTTCCGAAGTATGAAAGAAGTCCTCAAGCCTCGAAAGTATAGAAGCCTCTTCCGAAGTATAAGTGGCTTTGGAAGAACTTGTTCTTCCGAAGCCAACTTACCTTCAGAAGACACTACTATTATCTAGTGGACATAAGTATGGCCTCTCTGACACTCCGATGTAGACCTCTGAGATACTGCATGGCGTTTACTCAAAAGCCATGTAGTTGACCATACTTTATTCCACTATTTACTTTTATCAGTAAGTACAGTTGCCAACTTTAGTTGGTGATAAAAGGTAAGTCATGGACATGTCATGACTACCATATACTTTATCTAAGATAGCTTAACCTTTGCATTGTAGTATATGCTTTAGTCCTAGCTTTCCAGCTTGTATCAAAGTATATCCGGCTGTAGGATCTAGTATATATAGTTTCTTATTGTAACTCTTGTTTCATGCTTGTAAGAGTCTTCTAATACTTTGAGTTGAGAAGTAATATATACAAGTGCCTTGAAAATTTCTTGTGTTCTTTGCTACTTATTATATTATATAACTCTTAGAAAAGATTCTACTTCATTTGATTTGAGGTGAGTATAAGTGAGTTTAAGAGAAATCCAAGTGTTAAGTGACAAAACCCGATCCTGCAGTCAATATGAAACTTATGGATTATTATGTTATTTCTTAGTTGTCATTAATCTTAATACATTGAAGTTAATAATCAAACTATTAAATTGAACAATAATAATTATAACAAAAATAATAATTATAATAATAATAACAATAATAATAATAGTAATAATAATAGTAATAGTAATAGTAATAATAGTAGTAATAATAATAATAATAAATTATAATAAAAATAATAATAACTAAAAATAGTAATAATAAAAATAATATTTCTAAAAATTATTAAACTTGAAACTGTTAAAACTTAAATTAAATAAGTTAGGGGTTTGTTTGTCAATTTATAAACTTTAAAAGAAAGTTTAAGTATAAAATAATAAACAATCAAAAGTTGAGGGACTGTTGTGTAAAATTGAAATCAAAACCCCCAAATTCATTCTCTCTCCCCGACATTCCGGTCATCGGTCGGCCAACCTCCGGGCGAGCTCCGGTGACCATCAAGCACCCAAAATTAATCGATTTTTAAACATGCTAAAGGTGTCAATCGACTCGGGGTAGCACCGCGGACTCGAACCCATGATTAATTGGACCATTACATTCGGGATTAAAGGGAATTGAACCGAAATCAACATCTCAATCGATTCATAACCGTTCAACGTATAAGTTGTGATGAGTAATTAAATTAAACGATCAGAAATGGTCGAATAATCATTATAAAGTTTAATACATCATTTAATTTGAGTTAAACAATCGATTAAACAATCAATTGTAACCGAAATTGTCGAACGGAAGCCGAAGCATGTTTGACACCTTAACGTACAAATCAAACCTATATAACTGAGGGCAAATGTCCCCTTTGACCCCTTTCAACTCTCTGTAACTACAAATTCGTGATACACACATTCAATCAATTAAATTCTAAGCTTCTGTTCATCGCAAGATAACCGAGACAAACGCAAGCCTAAACACTACATTTCGATCTTAATCAAGTATAATACGTCATTCTACCCGATTACACTTAGGGATCAAAAGCCCTAAGGTTAATCGGGTTGAAACACTCGAATCGGTGTTTAATTTTGGGATTGAACGATCTAGGGTTTATGCAATTTGGGGATTTCACTGAGATTATGTTTTTAAGAATTTAAAACCGAGCGATACCACGGCCACGACCCTGGTTCACTGGTTACATACTCACACCCTACACTGGAGGTCCGCAGTTCGAACTCGGCTACCTCCATTTTTAAAATGCATTTTTTGGCCTTTAAAAAATATAGAAAAATTTATAAAAATTAAAAAAATCAGTTTATAAACTTTGTTAATTTTAACGCCACCTAACTATTCTCTGAAAATTTATTTCTTAAAATATTTTAATATTTTTATTAAATATTTTAGACAAATGATATATTTAGTTTATCTTTTTATAAAAATAGACTTTAAATAATGGTTTAAATCACCAACTTATTATTGGTTCAAACATTACCTATATATTATTGTTTAAATCATGAATATTTTAAAAATTATAAAAGTTTATTCAAACTTATATTTAAACTTTATTACAAATGATTTTCCTTTGCATTCATTTGTATTAAAATGCTCAATTAGTATATTTTGTTTTCATTAAATCAAAACATAACCAATTATATCATTTTATTAAATTTAGTTAATAAAACCCCCCAAATTCACTTGAAACCCTAGTTCTCGTTATATCGTTAAACTTATTATTAGACTTAAATCTTGTAAATATATATATGTTTAGGTACCTTGTGAAGGATTTTGTTGGAACATCAATTATTATCCATATTAATCATCTTATATATATACTTAATCGTCATGTGAGTTTTCATGCCCATTTTTATATTATGTCACACCTTTTGGGGTGAAACATGTTAACTTATTAACTTACACTTGTAAACTTTTTATACTTGTAACGCACATGCAATTCATACTTATGTTTGTCATGGTTATTTGTATTATTGTAAGATTCATATGAGTTACATTATATGTTGACAATCATTAAATTGCTAGCATGGCGACGTAATAGATCTACGGGCCTGACAAGCCTCCTTGGTGCTAAAGCCGATGTATTTCCGGCTCCTGATGACGTATGCTTGTTCATCATGGGAAACAAGTCACTTAGCTAATCGTTATAAACTTGTAATCTTATTCTTGGTCAAAGTTTGATTGTAGCTATATGTGTTCAATAAACTTGCATAATTCATAACCATTGACATGAATTGCTACTTGTAAATATTTTGTTTTATTTATGTATAGTTAACCCATGAAAACTCACCAACCTTCAAAGTTGACCTTTTATTTTTAACATGTTTCAGGAAATGCTCAAGTATGATGATCTCTTGAAGTGTGCTCACATCTAGGATTTGGACCTAGAAATAAAATAATAAATTGTCTTGGAATATTTATCTTATGTTATGTTCATTTCTTGTATGAGACTTATGGTTGTAATTTGCATTTTAAGACTTATCATAATAATATTTTCATTTCATGGTAGCGTTATGTGGCTGTGAACAATCTTAACCCTCACACCTCGACGATTCTGCCGTTAAGGTTGGGGTGTGACAAATTTGTATCAGAGCCCATAACTATAGGGATTTAGGTTATTAGAAATGGTGACCTAAATTATAGTTTATGCATGAACCTCATAGAAAAATCTTTATATTCTTGTAAATATATATTGTTGCATGCTACATGATGCTATCTATTTAGTGATGCCTTTTAATGTGCAACTTGATGCCTTTAGATAATTTTGCCTTATAATTGATTAGCTTGGTTACTTGTCTCCCCTAAATTTATTCTTAATTCTTTACTCTCCCCGATAAATGAAACTTCTTAAACATATTCGACGACACGTGGGATCGTACGCTTTATATCGATGGTTTAAATCTTTAGACTTTATGTGTAATCTATAAAAATCTCATCAAGGTTTTGATTTCATGAACCTAGGAAATATTGTATGACACATAGACACCTGTATTCTGGATTTTCTGGCAAAAAGCCTTCGGGCTAAGGTAAGCATTTCACATAAATCCTACGGGACTAGTTATGCTTACTTGAGGATTTCTGGGATGAGTGATAAACTATGGTCAACATACACAGGTTTCTAAGGCAAATGGGTCAATTTACCTTGACGTGTGAACGTTTCCAAATGGTAATGCGTTACTAAATAGAATCATTCCGTGTGTATTTTTACAAATATTGAATAATCCTTGTTTTATTTACTATCCTTATATCTCCAAATTCCTATGACTAACTTATTTTGTATCCAGCATGTCTCGTCACCATGGAAAGTGTGGAAGTTCCGGCCGAAAGTTAGCCGCCATGATTGCTCGTCAAATGGCTGCCGTCATACCTACAATGGTTGTTGAACTCAATAGCACCATGATGACCAATTATAGCAACAATGGAAATGGTCAAGGAGAAAATAGCACAAACCAAGGGCGTAACAACCAAACCTGCATGTTCAAACATTTTAGTTCATGCAAACCCACTAGCTATAATGGAAAGGAGGGAGCAACTGGACTTCTCGAGTGGTTCGAAAGCATGGAAAATATGTTTATCAACTGTGAGTGTCCCGAGGCCCTCAAGGTTCGTTATGCCACTAGTATGCTCCAACAAAGGGCACTTACATGGTGGAATAGTGAGAAAAGGAACCGTGGTGCTGATGTTGTGTTAGCACTAACTTGGGACGAGTTCAAGAATATTGCTATTGCAAAGTTTTGCCCGAGAAGTGAATCGCAATTGCTGGAGGAGGAGTTCTGGAACCTTAAACAAGATGGTGGTGATCACTTGGCCTACTCAATTAGGCATCACGAGTTAAGCATTCTGTTGCCCCATATGGTCGACACTGTTCCTCGTAACATCGAGAAATTCATCAGGGGGTACCACCCCAAATTCAAGATGCTGTGGTGGGTAGCCGACCCACAACTTTGGAGGAAACCATTACTATCACCGCTCAACTTACTGAGAGTCATATACGAGCGGGCACCATGTCTGTCAAGTGTGCTAAGAAGGTTGAGAAGACGGTCCCTGAAGCTGCTAAGGAGACTAAAACTGAACCGTCTTACAACAACAACAAGAAACGCAAGTTCACACTGGCTCGTAACTTTGCTGTGGCTGCACCCAAACCACCTCAAAGACAACTTGTACCTGTGGCTGCACCTGTAGCACAAGTACACTGTAACACAAGTACCTGTAGCCAGGGCCTATGCTGGTCCTCAACCTATGTGCAATGTCTGTAGGTACCATCATCCGGGGAACGCTCCGTGCCACATCTGTACTTTGTGCGGTAAATATGGACACTTGGTGGGGACTTGTCACCGTGCACCAAACAATGCCGCGACGGTTGTTTGCAAAATCGTGTTTGCTACAATTATGGGGAACCTGGTCACTTCCGCCCACAATGCCCTCGTCTTGCGGGTAATGTTCCACAAGCCCGAGGACGTGCTTTCAATATCAATGCAAACCAAGCACAAGAAAACAATGATGTGGAAACGGTATGTTAAACCCAACCTCAAATTTTATGATCTAAGTCTTTTGATGCTTTACCTGTATCGTTAAATATCTTTAAAACTGAACAGGTATGTTCCTTATTAATAATTCTTATGCCTACGTTCTATTTGATTCCGGAGCCGATAAAAGTTTTGTCTCGTTAGAGTTTGAGTCTATTCTTGCTAAGCCATATACGAAACTAGAAAGACCTCTCACCGTTGAAGTCACCGATGGAGAACCTATCACCGTTGATATCGTTATTCGTGATTGTGTCTTGAGCCTCGACGAGCATGATTTCTTTATCGACCTTATTCCTATGAAACTTGGAAGCTTTGACCTTTTAACATGTTTCACGAAATGCTCAAGTATGATGATCTCTTGAAGTGTGCTCACATCTAGGATTTGGACCTAGAAATAAGATAATAAATTATCTTGGAATATTTATCTTATGTTATGTTTATTTCTTTTATGAGACTTATGGTTGTAATTTGCATTTTAAAACTTATGGTTATAATAATTTTATTTAATGGCAGGTTATGTGGCTGTGAACAATCTTAACCCTCACATCTTGACGATTCCACCATTAAGGTTGGGGTGTGACAACCACTGCCGGCCATCACCGCCGGACACCACCGCATCATATCGTCTTCATAAGCCGGTAACCTCACACCACATACCATCCATCTCTAATACTCACATTTATCATCACATCCGACCATCATCACCTAATCGCTACCATCCACCACCAGCTGCCACCAATATCTCCAACCATCTTCGCCACCTCTCATGTATCTAACCAAGATGAAGCTCCAACTCCCTACCACGTCCGCCGCATCCTCACTCACAAATCAAAGCTCAAATACTTTAAATTTAAGCTCGAACTAACAAACCACATCTGAGTTCATCCCCATAATCATTTATATACCTCTTTAAGTGGTTTTGATGACGATTTTATAGTTTTTGATGTTTACCCCATTGTATATTTATGATTAACTATGATTCAATAGTGGTGGTGGTCTGCAATAGGAGTGGGTTAATGGTGGTGGGCTATAGAGGTCGTGGATTGAATAGTGGTGGTGGTTTGAAATGGGAGTAGGTAAAGGTGAGCAGGACTGTTTAAGGATGGTCAATACAATCGGTCACACAATGAGGAGAGTGTTAGAACACTTAACAGATCAAATAAGAAACCAGGACTATATTTATGATACTAAGAACACAAGAAAACAATGAGACAAAAAATTATGAACAACAAAGTATGGTTATCAAGGATGCTGTATATTGCTCTCAAGTTCTTTTAGAAGTGTTACAAAGCATAAAGAAAAGATACACGGGCCTGAGATACTTGATACTACATCCTACAGCCGGCAGATTTGCCTTTTGACTAGTGACTATGACATGCCATAGCTCACATCCTAATATATTACAAAAAGGATAAAAGTACATAAAGTAGAAAGTTACAGAGACAAGACCTCAATGTATAGTTGCAAAAGCATGGACCTTTTCATCAACTTGTATAAGTTGGTGAGTCTTCAGAGTTACAGTGGAAAGTGAGTCAGCTTTTTGCAAAAGTACATCAAGGAAAACATATTCTCCTTTTTCTTTGGAAGAAATCTGTCTTCACTTCATTTCCCTCAGAAGACTTTTTCTTTGAAGCTTCGGAAGACTTTGTATATGGCTTTAGAAGATTTTGGTCTTGGCTTCAAAGATTTTACACTTAGAATATTTTCTGTGTAGAGCGTAAAAACTTCTGAAACAACTTCTACTATGTACCAAGTGCATGCATGCAGGAGCACTTAGTTTGTTTTGGGTGCATCAGCCTTTCTACAAATCTTACAAACTCCCCTAGGCTGATGCTACCAAAACAGATAGGTGATTTAGATATTGATAGTCCTTATTATGATCACGAGCATTCCCTTTGTCATAATACCTTCTCATGTCATAGAGATCATGCAAAGGTAGATTAAGCATGTCTTGCTAGAAGTAGACATCTTGACCACCTTGATCTCTAATGACATACCATCTGTCTAGATTAGCTGCAAAGGTCTAAGACAAGATGGGTCTTCTAGATGCAAATGGCTCTACTTGAGTTGGAGTTGGTTAAGCAGCCTCTTCTTGCACTTCTGACTCATCCTGTTGTCTAGAGATGGATGCTTTTGGCTTCTTCTCGGATACACTCTTCAAAGCCATACTTTTCATGCTCTTTGAAGTCTTTAACTGAGAAAACTGGCCTTCAGCATCAGGTTGTTCTGTTGTGTCTTTCTTAGTTAGGCTCTCTTCCCCTCACAGGTTCAAAAGGAAAGGGATTAGGACTTTGCTATGGATCAGAAGATGAAGTTTGCTGTGGTCCAACATGGGGTCCAGGTTGTGTTGTCTTAGAGGGTTCAACCTTAACCTCAACTTTTGGAGGAGCTTGATTTGGTGGGGTGTGTAAGTCAACAAGCTCTCCCCTCTTAATCTTCTGCTTGATCACTCTAATATGGTCATCCATAGTGGATAGAGACATTGGACCAAGCCTCCTTCTGGAGAATCCATACAACTTCAAGAAGTTCATCATCCTCGACCTATCAGCAGCTTCTTTTGACTCTTTTGAATGATGGCTCTTGACTTTGCTTCTTTTACCATTATCTTCCTCTTAGCAGCCTTTTGTTCTTTAAGTACTTATTTCTCAAGTTGCCTGATAGAGTCCTATGGCAATCAGGTAGTTGATCATGTTTTGTCTATCACGTTCCTTATTTACCTAAGGTTGTTCTGTTGCTGCAGCCTATGTCTCAGGACTTTCTTGAACTGGGGAGAGGGTAGGAGCATCATACATCCACCCTAGTATTTCATTTGCAACTCCATAGGGTGGAGATGACATTGCCCTTGGAATACCCTCCTCAAACAAGCTTTGTATGAGAGAGTTCACATCAATATGATCTTGAGAAGGTTGCTGAGTATGGACAATTGCAAGTGGGGGTAGTGAATCGTAAATGTCCATACCCTGTGAAGAACTCCCAGGTTCTGTGATTGCTTGGACTTTCTCTCCTTTTTCGGTAGCATCATCCTCTTGCATAGGTGAGCTAGGAGTTAGGTCTATCACATCCACAGGTTCTTGTGTTCCTAGTTGAACTCTTCTTAAAGGTCTCCCAGCTAGTTTCTCCTTTAGATCAGAAATATCAAGTTGCTGATCATTGACCCTCCTTTGCAGGGTAGTCACTTGAGATTCCAAGCGACTAACTTTAGAGGCTATATAGGTGCAGGTTTGAGTAAGCTTTAACACTTTAGTCTCATGTTCCCCTCATCTTCATCAGAAAATCATGGGGGGATGAGAGAATAGGAACAAAGTTTTCTTCCTCACCACAAGCATGACGTTCTTGGCTGCTAGATATCCTATGCATAATGACAACTTCAGGTGAAATGTCAATAAGATGGGTTGCCAAGGTTGAGGTCTTAATGATGTAATCACTTTCAAAGTGAGAGCCTCTTCCATATGGACCTTCTGAACATGTTCAGGGAGATCCACCTCAGTAATGGGTGAATCAGGATTACTTATCTCTCTTTGAGTAGGGGAGGAGAAGAGAGACTCATGGTACTCACTGAATCCCATGTCTTCATCATCATAGAATTTATGGTTGGGTGTTGGTTGGTTAAGATCAAGAGGTGTGGGGACGGTAACTTTCCTTTGAAGATTGTTCACTAGGGTTTTAAGACTCTAAGTGAAGGCTTAAGGCTGTTGGGCTTGTGAGCTCATTTGGCTGAGCATGAGGAGCCTCAACACCGATCAATGGTGAGATGGGAGTGGTTTGCTCCTCAGGAGAAGTGGGAGCTCCAGTCTCTACTTCTTCATGTATTGTTGGTCATATAGGGACTTGCATAAGCTTAGGAGCTTGTGTAGGGGTTCGTTTGGATTTTCTCTGGTAGGTGATGGTTCTTTGTGGCTGTTTTGGTGGTTGTGAAGTAGAAGGTGTGGGTTCAACACTAGCTTGTGCTGCTTGTTTGTCACCTTAAGCAATGAGCTCTAATATTTTTGGGACAAGGGCTGTTTCTACACCGAGAAGCCAAAAGTTGACTTCCTCATAGTTTTGAAGATGTCGAACTTCATCTGTCCCAATTTAAGAACTTTACTTGTTCCCCTCAACTATGAGACCAGTTCCAAGTTAAAAATGTGCTGGACATATCTAGGGAACATATAATATTCTAGGGAGTGTAAGTTTGCAAGTAAGTTAGTATACACAAATTATGAGTACCTGAACTTGACCCCTTGGATCATTTTATGAACTATGATGGAGACATCCTCATGAATCTGGTCCCATCCTCCATGCTTGTTTGACAAGCTGTGTATGACTACATGGAGGAGGACTTCCATTGAGAATATACCTTGCGTTTCCTGAAGGTCTTTACAGAGAAATCAATTTCATAGCCCATCCGCCCAAAGGAGTGATTAACAACAGCTTTTGAAAAGGACAAAACACCTTCTACATCATCCAGCTGAAGATGTGTGTTTATGATGGGTGGAGTGATGAAGATTGTCCTCCCTTGCACTATGGTAGATAGTTCCTTCTCCCCATCCATGGTGACCTCTTAGAAGGTCCTCTAAAAGTTCAAAAATTGATCCTCAGAGAGTGGAGGATCAATGATGAGGGAGGTGAAGTAGTTTGACAGAGAAAGAAAACAACAAACCTCTGAGAAACTTGGGTCTTTCTCAGAATTCAACAGAGCAACTTGATTATGTTGCCTGTGGAGTTGCATGGAAAAATCAGGGTTGTTTCTGTGATCAGGGTTGGCCATTTAAGAAATCTTAGGTGTGAAGGAAGATAAGAACATGGTTAGTTATGGGTGAATTTAGGTTAGAGAAGATTTTAGATGAAGAGGAAAGTGAAAGAGGGGGAATCGTTGGGTATATATATGAGATGGATATGAGACAAAGTTAATGAAAGAGGATAAACTTTGAAATCTGGATGTCAGTTCTACCTCAGAAAAAGTGCCCAAAAAGGTAGTTTTCTTGGAATTCGAAAATCTTCCGAAGGTATTTTGTATTCGGAAGTGTTGATAAAAGCTTCTGAAGCCAAAATGACTTCGGATGATATTTCTAAGAGCTGTGAAAATGTTGCTTCAAGAGGAAATTACTTAAAGGAAATTTCACTTCTGAGACATGTCTAGTTTCGGAAAAAATCAAGACTTGTTAGTTTTATTCTAAAGAGAATAAATATGTCAAAGACTTAGTTGCTTTCGGAAGAAAAATTTTGTTCTTCAAAGGCATATAATTACTTATTAATAAATTCAGGCTTCGGAAGATATTATAGAATATCTTCCAAAGGATAATTTTCATAAGTAGTTATTTGGTTTGAAGACATAATATTCTATCGTAGACAATTTGATATCCTCCGAAAAAATGTTCAAAATTTTCACAAAACTAAGGAATATTATTTAAAAAATTTTCTTCCAAAGTAAACATGGGCTTATGAAAGTGATAAAATAGACAACTTAGGACACATAGGGTTTAAAATAATACTGAGTTAAGTTTAAGAAAATCTACTCAAAGTTAATTACCCCAATAGCTTATTCAAGATATTTAACCTCTACTCATTAAAAGCTTGGTGAATAGATCAACATATTGTTCATTATGTTAACTTTGACTAGGTTTGATTAATCCCTTTTCAAAAGTTATCTCTAATCAAATGATACCTGATTTTAATGTGTTTTTGAAGATCATGTATAGGTTGGACTCACCTTAGTTTAGATTGCTTACTTTACTTGTAATAGGACTTTTGTTAGTTTCCTTTTGTATGTACTTAGATTTGTGTATTTTAGCAGTCTAGCGAAACTGTGAGCGAAACTGTAAGTTCGCTCACAGTTTTGCTGTTTTTGTTACCTAGCGGATTTATGTTCTGCCGGGCGAAACTATAGTTCGGCAGGACAGTTTCGCTGACAGCGAAACTGTCTGCGAAACTAAGACTGTTATATATACTCTTGTTAATTTTCATTGTAGGGTAAGCTTGCAAAACCTAATCGTGGATCATTGTTGCAAGTTGCCTTTTCAAGCAGTTATTACACAAAATAATCATTGTGCTTTTTGTTATTGATTGTCATTGATCATTGTCTTATCAAGTATGAGTTAGTATTGTGTTCAATATTCTCTATTATCATTGTTTAGCATGCTTGTTGGATATTGAGCGATTCTTCACATCATTTGCATTGTTGTTCGATCACATGGACCAACAATATGGTATCAGAGCCTTAGTGCTCTTGATTGTTGTGTTTTTGGTGGTTTTGTTCAATATCTAGTTTCAATCAATTTTCATTGGATTATAAGGTGTTTTTGTTATGGAAATTGATTGAATTCTACTAGTTTTTTGATTGAGGGAAGATCTCATAATAATCAGATCTCAAATTTATTGAGTATTGATGATGACTCAGATTGATTTTGGGTTGAAAAAGGGTTTGGGGATCGATCAGCGAAATTAAAGCTCTTTCAGCAAAACTGCCAACCTTCTTTTAGCGAAACTATGGGTTATATTGCTTCTGAAACTGTTTCTAGTGGTTCTGCGAAACTAGTCTTTTGAACGAAAGTTCATCAGTGATTGTGAACGGTTGTCAAGCGAAATTGCTGCTGAAATTGTTTTTGAACGAAAGTTCAAGCTTGTTTCGTGCGAATATACCAGCGAAACTAAGCATGTTGTGACATTGGGTTAGCGAAAGTGCTGCCAAAATTGTTAGCGAAATTAGCTTCCTCTGCGAAAGTTTCAGCGAAAGTAGTTCTTCAGCGAAATTGTCTGCAAAGTCATCATTTTCTGCGAAAGCGGTAGCGAAATTATTTTCTTTTCTGCCGAAACTATAATGTCGAAGTTAACCACACTCACACTTGCTGATCTTGAAAGTGTTGCACCCAATAGGCCCCCAAGACTCATTAATGGAGACAATTTTGAAGATTGGAAGAGATGTCTCAAAGCCTTCTTCTTCTACACTGATCATAAACAATGGGAATCGATTACTTCTGGTCCTCACATACCAACGGTTACTATTGGTGATGTTGTCTCTCAAAACAAGGACCCATCTTCATATACTGAAAAGGATTTGAAATTGATCGATCGTGACCAAAAGGCTTTTGGTGCTCTAACTCTCTGTCTAGCACCAGACATTTACAACCGTTTTGCAGAGCATAAAATGCTAAATCTCTTTACGATGCTCTATGTGAATTTTATGATGGTAATGCAGATTTGGTAAAGGATAAGAGCATTCAGGCTAAAAAGGAATTCAATTCATTTGTGGGATACAAGAATGAGAGTCTAACAGATCTCACAAATCGTTTCTTAACTGTTTCAAGCACCTTAAAGAAATATGATAAAAAGGCTTTCCAACAGTGAACAAGTTAACAGGCTTCTTGATTCTCTTCCACCTCAGTGGAGTCTTCAGGTGAGGATGCTTAAATAAGAAAGAGGGTTCACAGACTACAAGCTGATGGATATTATCAATAAGTTGAAATTCTTTGAGTTGGACATGAAGAGACGGGAATTTAACCAGACTATGATGTCCACATCTGATTTTTCTCAAAATGTTGCTTTATTGTCATCCGCTGCAAACTCTCAAATACAGAATCCAATTCAGGGAGGGATCAATACAAGTACTTTCTCGGGTGGAAACAGTAGTGTTGGAAGAGATCTGGGTAATTCTAAGGCCAATGTTGAAACTTCAATTCCATCAGAAACAATGGCTCTTTTTGGAATGTTCGTTCAAAGCTATGAAGCACTTGTAGCTGGAGAATTGAAAGGGAAGGGAATGACTATGGAAGACATGTATCAGGTGGATCCTGATGATCTTGAAGAAACTGATATTCAATGGCAGATGGCTATGTTGACCCTTAGAGCTCGAAGATTTATGGAAAGAACTGGACGAAAGAACTTTGGTGGTCAAACATCTAATTCAAAACTGGGATTTGATAAGTCCAAATTGAGATGCTTTAACTGTAAACAATTGGGACACTTCAAACGTGAATGTCCATTACCAATTGTCACCGATCCTAGTAATTCTGGAGTCCCAAGACTGACAGCTGAGAAAGAGAAGGAAGATGTGAATCACAAAAAGGAGACTGCCTTGATTTCTAACTTTGATTGGAGTGCTGAGGTTGAGGAAACAAGAACTGAGATAAATCATGCTTTAGTTGTTGAGTTTGTTGAAAGGAGAGAGGAGGAAGATGGTAAAGATGGATTTGATCTTTTCAAGGAATTTAAAAGAGAAGATGTGTCATCTGTGAATGAGAAAGAAGAAAAAGATGATGGAATTGGGAAAGACAAAATTGCAAGTTTAAGTGAGAAAGGAAGTTCAAGCACTGAGCAAAGAAAGGATAATGATGATGCTGCTACTGTTGAGGAAAAGAAGTCAAGTACTCCAGTATGCCAATGTGACAAAGCCTTAGCTGCTGAAAGGATGGTAATGGGACTTCCATATGAGGTAATACAGGATATGTGCTCATCTGCTTGTAAAATTATATTATTTGGGATTTATAAAGCTAATCGTCTATTAATTGATAATGAAAAAGATTTAAAGCGAATTAATGATGAACTTAAAATCAATGAATCAAAATATTTTGTTAAATTAAATGAGGCTTTAAAAGAAAATGATCACTTAAAACAAATCGTTTTGGAAAGAAATGTTGAGATTAACACTTTGACTGAAAGGGTTGCCTTTGCTGAATTTGAAGCAGGCAAACTTCAGTCAAAGTTAGACAAATGGACTATATCAGGGATGAAACATGATGATCTCTGTAAATCTCAACGGGGAGCTAAAATTAAAACTAGATTGGGTTATTAAAACGTAAAGGTTTATCCTCCGCCTAGTACATACTGTTATTCTCCTATGCTTGTTCCTCATTCTTCTAATGATTTAATCAAAACTGATACTGACAGTATGTCTGCAGGTTTAGAGGGGATTAACTCTAAGCACATTCGTGAAGACTACGACTATGGACCAACTAGTGGGCTTGGATGCACTAGTATTAGTACACCTGATTGTCAGCAGTTTGTTTTAGATCACAAGTCTAGTTTAAATTCTGTTTTTGTTTCTAGTTCGTCTGTAACAGACACTGTTGTCTCAAGTTCTCATGATAGTTTTATTTCATCTTGTAATTCAGTTCATGGTGGTGATGTCTTTTGTTCTAGTAATGATTATGATGCATCTGATCTTTCTTCGAAACCAACTGAGCAAATTAAAACTAATTGTTTTAAAAAGTTCTTTTCTCACCCTATTCCATCTTTCACTCCATTAAATATGACTTTATCTGATGAACGAATTTCTTCTTCATCTGACACCAGTACCAGTGGAACTTGTTCTACTGGTACGTCGAACAAATCTTCATCTATTTTTGTAAATAATAACTCTTGTTCAAATAAACGTCAAACTCATGGCTTGTATGAGACATTCAGTGACATTGATTCTAGCTTATCTGAATGTGATGAGGAAATTATCATTGATCCTATTTTTACCCCATCACATCACAGACCAAGACTTAAACCTCATTGTTTCAGGTGTGGTCAAAAGAACCATCTTGTCAAGAATTGTCCTACTTTGATTCATGGTCCCTCTAATGGGAACTGCTTTGGAAATAAATTAACAAAATTGGTTAATAATTTCTTCTATAAAAAATCTGTTTCATCAAAAAATAAAGTTGTTCAATCTTGGGTTCCTATTACACCTGGTTAACTGATTTATTCATTCTTTTCAGGAGTCATCCTCTAAGATTGAATAGCTTGTGGCATGTTGATAGTGGATATTCTAAACATATGAGTGGGCTGAAAGATTTGCTGACCAATTATCGGATTATCGATGGAGGATATGTTGCTTTTGCTGGTGACAAAAAGGGTGGAAAGATGATTGGACAAGGAGAAGTTACCAATGGTTCTCTAACTTTGGAAAAAGTCAACTATGTTCCTGAGCTGGCATTTAATCCTATGAGTGTTTCTCAAATTTGCGATAAAGACATTCCCGTTCTGTTTAAATCTATTTTTAAAATCAGAGATTATTATCCCAGATGATTTGATTCTTATGTGTGCTCCAAGAAAATATGATACATATCTTCTTGATATGAACTCAAGCGAGTCAAAGGCTACTGCAACTTGTCTTCTTTCTAAAGCTTCAACTTTTGAATCTCTCTTATGGCATCGTCGATTAGGCCATGTTAATTTTAAGATAATTAACAAATTAGTAAAGAACAATCTCGTTAGAGGAATTCCTTCAACAGACTTTTCAGTTAATGAAAAATGTATGGCTTGTGCCAAGGGCAAACAACATAAGAAACCTCATAAGCCCAAACTTCTAAATAGCATATCCTGTCCTCTCGAGTTGTTACATACTGATTTGTTTGGCCCAATTAGTGTTAAATCTATTGCTAAAAAATCATTTTGTCTTGTTGTAACAGATGATTTCTCCAGATATTCATGGGTGAGGTTTCTTGTACACAAAGGCGAGGTTGCTGAGGAATTGCAGAAACTAATTCTTTCTATCGTAATAATCAGCAAGAGAAAGGTTATGGGCCTGAGAAGTGACAACGGCACTGAATTCATTAATCAGATTCTTGATTCATTTTGTGCTCAAAAGGGGATTGTGAGACAATTTAGTGCTGCGAGAACTCCTCAACAGAATGGTATAGCAGAACGAAAGAATCACACTCTCATTGAAGCTGCACGTACAATGCTGATAGAATCTTCATTACCCATTATCTTTTGGGCTGAAGCTGTAAACTGTGCTTCATATGTTCTAAACCGAGTGTTGATTGTGAAAGATAAAATGAAGACTCCTTATGAACTTTTTCATAAGAGGAAACCTCTAACTGATTTCTTTCGGCCATTTGGTTGCTCTTGCACTCTTCTGAATACTCAATCTCAAAAGACAAAGTTTGGTGTTGTATATGATGAGTGTTACTTTGTTGGTTACTCTTCTTCTAAAAAGGCATATCGGGTTTATAACAAAAGAACACGTATTGTTCAAGAGTCATTCTATGTTGATTGGCAGGAATCTCTAACTCTTCTGAAGTTCGATCTGAACCAGCATGGTTCTTTGACTCCGATACTGTGTTTAATTCGTTCAATCTTCCAGTTTTCGATGATGATGCGTCCACTCCAAATGCTCAAACCAATAATATTTCATCATCTCCATCACCTGTTCATTCCAACTCGTTAGTAAATGAAGCTATTTCAGCTGATGTTGGTTCATCTTCTCTAATGCTTGATCCAGCACTAACATCTGATTCTTTATCTCCTACATCTTCTCCACTACTTGATCCAGCACCAACACCTGATTCTCCGTCATCTAAACTTTCACCATCTATGAGTGAAATTTCTCCAAACATTTTTCCTTCAGCCGGCGACTACAAAACCTTGAAAGATCATCCTCTTGATAACGTTATTGGATCTACCTCTGATGGTGTTCGAACACCGGAGTCAATCTGGTTTGATTAATGTTTGCCTTTCTTATGCTTCATTTCTCAAACTGTCCCGAAAAATGTGGCATGCTGCTCTACAGGATCCATGTTGGGTGGAGTCAATGCAATTGGAACTTCACAATTCAGAAAGCTTAAAGTTGGACCTTGGTTGACTTGCCTCCTAACAAATGCCCAATCGGTACAAAATGGTGTTTAAGAACAAATCGGATGATCGTGGTGTAGTGGTGCGTAACAAGTCTAGACTCATTGTGCAAGGTTTTGCTCAAGAAGAAGGGATTGACTATACTGAAGTCTTTGCTCCAGTCGCTCGTCTGAAGCAATCAGAATATTTCTCGCTCATGATGCTCATAAACAGTTCAAGGTCATCATATGGATGTGAAGTGTGCTTTTCTCTACGGAGACATTGATGAGGAGATATATGTGTGTCAACCACCCCACAGGCAGGTTTGAGGATCCTGACTTTCCTGAATAAAGTCTTTAAGCTTGCAATCTCTGTATGGTCTTCATGCAGAGGGCACCTAGGATGCTAGTTTGAGAGCCCTCATTCACAGTACGCTTCTAAGGCAACTGGTTCCTCTCGTGTACATCAGATATGACTCTCCTCAAAAAGGAAGTGAATGGTGAAATGTTGTTTGTCCAAGTTTACATTGATGATACTATTTTTGGATCTACCAATTCTCTATTATGTAGAGAGTTCGAAGAGGTAATGCGCCAAAGGATTGAAATGAGTATGATGGGAGAAATGTGTTTCTTTCTTGGATTACAAGTTGAACAACAGAAAGAAGGAATTCTTATTCATCAAGAGAAGTATATTAAAGATATCTTGAAGAAATTCAAAATGGATGACGCCTCTCCTAAGATGACTCCATTTACTACTCAGACTTGTCTCACTCCTGACGAGAACGGGAAACTAGTTGATCCTCGTCTTTATAGATCCATGATTGGTTCTCTCATGTATCTTACCGCAAGTCGTCCTTATATCACTTTTGCTGTTGGATACTGTGCTCGATATCAGTTGGCCCCAAAAGAATCTCATGAGAAAGCAATCAAGAGAATATTTCGTTATCTCAAAGGATCATCTCGTTTAGGGCTATGGTATCCATATGGAGGGAATTTTGATTTACATGCTTATTCTGATAGTGATTCCAGTGGTTGCAGGTTAAACAGAAAATCGATGTCTGGAGGGTGTCAATATTTGGGAAATTGTTTGGTGTCCTGGCAGAGCAAGAAACAGATCACTATCTCTCTTTCTATAGGAGAAGCAGAATATATTACTACCTGTAGCTGCTGTTCTCAAGTTCTTTGGATACAACACCAATGATTGATTACGGAATTGATTTTCTCCACACGCCATTATTTTGCGACAATGAAGCAGCCATTGGGATTGCAAAAAATCCTATTCATTATTCTCGAACCAAGCATATCGAGACATGTATTCATGCAATTCGTGATACTCAAGAAAAGGGTTTCATCGATATTATACCCATTGATACAAAACATCAAAAAGTTGATCTTTTCATAAAAACTTTTGATAAACTCCGTTTTTATGAATTGATCTCTATGCTCGGGTTAATATCCTTTTAAATTTTCTTTAAAGTCATTAATTCATATAAAAAAATATTAAAAAAAATATAATATAATAATAATATTAAATAAATAATAAATGATTTTAATAATTTAAATAAATTTTATATCCTTCGAAAATAAAATTTTGGGGGAGTAACTTCATAACCTGAGTTCTGAATTTAAAATGACAAGAAATGATTGTATATCTTCTAGATATGTTCTTTATACATGGCTGGTGCTAAAATGAGAAATGATAGTAACTGATGCTGGTTTCTGTTTCACATCTTATACTTTAAAATAAAAGAAAACCCAAGAAGAATCAAACAGATTCTTTAACGATATGCTTGATAGACTCAGCCTGAAAAATAAAGTATACAGCAGCAATATGATTTAAATTAAAACATCATGCTTAAGGACGTCTGAATGTACTCAATCGTTTTGGCGTGCACAAAAACTGAGTCCTGATAAAAATTGGATTGAGAATGAATCTTTCACCCATCATGATCATATAAGCCATATTCTTGGACCATGTCTGGTGTATTTATGTGTCTTGTGTTTGTGATAATCTCCTCTGCTGTACGGAAGTACTGACCTGGAGTGATGATCTCCTCTGCTGTACGATAGTACTGACCTGGAGCTCTCATCAGCACATGATTAATTGGTCATCTCCTTTGTTATACGTGAGTATAGACCTGGAGCTCTCACCATTTTGATCTAAGTTGTGTCAAATCATCTAATCGATGAGTTCTTAACAAAATGTAATATTCTGTTTATAATCACTTGCACACTAATGCACAAGCCTTGCTCCGTATAGATTGATTCAAAATTCAAGAAATCCTAAGGTTGGGTGAGGGTTTTTTGCCAAATGATTGTGGGGTCCTAACATTCTAAAGCATCTAATTGAACCTTAACAAATCATAAGCTGTTTGTTGAAAAAGGATAAGGCATGGGTTTAAGTGGATAATTATATCAACAATCGTTATTGATTTGTTCTCAAATTTCAACTGTTCCTTTGCAGATTGTGATAAGATCTAGTAATCAGTATGATCTCATTGCCGGTCGATGATTTACAATCATCTTCGTGTTCATGAATATCTAGAGAATGTGATCTTTGAAGTTATTTATAATTATAAAAATAAATAAATAATTTCGCTCGGCTTTCTAATCATTTTTTAACTGTATATCTCTAGGCGAAACTGCAGATTCTCTTGGCGAAACTATAAATTCGTCAGGCGAATCTATAATTTCGTCGTCTGCGAAACTATTTGCTATATAAGTCGTTTTGCGAAATTATTCTCTCATTTTTGCACTATCAACCTGTGTAGCCTTCTAGGGTTTATCCGTGACTTATTTTGGCGATTTTGCGTATTTGTATTGTTTCATTCTGATTGTGTGTTATTTCCAGTTTGCCAGTGAGTTTCGATCATTGAACGTTCTTCTAATCATGTTAATATTAACTCATTTTAAGGCGATTGAATTTTGACTCTTCGGTGTCTTCACTGTTCATTCAGCGAAACTACCGATTATTCTGCGAAACTGAAGTAAAGTTCTTCACTTTTCAGTGAAACTGTGAGGTTATGCTGTCCGTGCGAACCTAACAGTTTCGCCGACCTATTTTCAGTTTCGCCGGATTTGGACATAAGTTTGTACAGTTTCGCCTAGTCGAATCTATCTTATTGGGCAGCGAAATTGATATGTTTTAGTTAGCGAAACTATGTTTTCGCTTGCCGAAACTGTCAGCGAATTATTTTAAATAATTTTCGCCTGATCGAAACTATCTTTTTGGTCAGCGAAACTGATATGTTTTAGTTAGCGAAACTAGTTTTTCGCTTGCCGAAACTGTCAGTGAATATTTTTTTAATTTTTTATTTTATTCTTTTCTTATCTTCTTAATTTCTTATTCAACTTATCTGATCTTTTCTTCAAGTTATCATGGCTAATCTAAAGTTTGATGAGCGGAACAATATCACCGCTATTCTGGATGATACACATCCAAAGGCTGCTGGATTCAGATATTGTATCAGATGGCTACAAAGATCACCCATAGCCCATGCTATATCATATACTACTACCATTTATGATCTTCATATCAGAGACTTCTGGCGATCTGCAGAGTATGACACTCGAGGAGATTCATAGAGGATTACTGCTAAAGTTATTGATCAAGATGTGACCATCACTGCTGAGACTGTATCGAGGATATTGAGACTAGACGAAGATTCGGGAGATGAAGTCACCATGACAGATTTCGAGGTGTTCCAGGCCTTCAGAAGCATGGGATATGAGGGACCAGCTTTTGGTTCTCGTAAGGAGATCAAGAAGTCATTTCTGTCTAAGGAGTGGAGATATATTGCTCATGTTTTTATCATGTGTCTTGATCACCGTAAAGGTGGATCAGACGGTCTTAACATTGATAGGGCAAAGGCAATGGTGTTATGTTGTAAAGGAGAGAAAACCAATATTGCCAAACTAATTTTTGCTTGCATGGCTGAGAACGTGATGGCGTTGAAGCAAGACAACTGGCTGCTATATCCCCGTTTTCTTCAGATGATATTTGATGATCTTATACCTAATGTACCAAAACATGGAGAGATAAAAAGGCTGGTACAAATGAATTCTCGCATCTTTGCTGATTGTTGTGCCATTCGCCACGATTTCAGTGGAAAGATCACCCATCTTTGGGAAAATATGTATCCTCCAGAACGCTGGAGCTATATTAAACGGGTGGATGAATCTAAAAATAAACGGGCTGAAGAAACAAGAGTACAACAAACTGAAGCCATAAAGAAAAGAAAGAGATATGCCAAGGAGAAAGACTATGACTTTGAGGAAGACATTGCTGAACAAGCTGAAGAAGTAAGAGTTGAAAAAGAAAGAAGGTAGAAAAAGAAAGCCGATACTGCTGAACCTGTGAGACGATCCAAACATAGACATGAAGGATTCACCGAGAGAAGAGAGGAAAGTGGAAACCTTGATGAAGATATGATTCGCAATCTGAATACTTCCTTGGCAAATGAACTGAGTATGATCAAGACCAAACTCACAAACCAGGAAATCAGAGAAAAACAAAAGGATGAAGTGATAGAAGGAATGCAAAAGCTGCTTGTTGACCAAAATCGATTACTGAAAAAGTTGTTTGAAAAGATTACCCTGCTAAAAGCTGCAGCCGGCCTGCCTGATCAACTAACTCAATCCGAGTTAGATGATCTGACTGACACATCAAAGTACCCATTTCTGAGTGTGGGTACTTTATCCAAGGCAGGAGAGGGCACATCTGGTGTAACAACCACTGATGCTGGAGATCGTGAAGCTAGAGGAGAGGACATTGGAAGAGAAAATGAGGAGGATATAATAAAAGCTGGTTTGTTAATATGCAATTTGACTTTGAGAAGGATTTCGTTGGTGAAGAAGTAATAGTTACAAAAACTGCTGAAGGAGCCTCCGAGAAAGGAAAAGGATTGGTTGATGAGGAAGAGGATGATGAACAGCTCATAGATTATAATTCAGAACCTGAGTTCTATGAAGTTGACGAGCGACCATTGATCTATGTGGCTAAGAAGGGAGAGGATGCTGCAGATGTGTTTGAGATGGACAAAGATGACTGGTTTGTGAAAGAGAAGGAGCCAGAAGAAATCACTCCTCTTTTCCAACACATGGAGGGGCTGAGTAGGAAAGAAGCTGACAAGAAGATTATAAGCTGGTGCTATAACTCAGGCCTAAAGATGTTCATGATAAAGAGAAGGGGAGGTAGTATCAGTTACATGCTTAAGAGGAAGGCTTTTAAGACCTTGCCTAAATAGGATCTAAGGAGGTTGGCAACTCTACCACTTATTAATGCACATCTGAGTGAAAGAGCCACCTTTCTTGGAAAAGAGATAAAAAATGGGCTTAATGACAACTTTGAGTCGTTTGGGTATATGAAGGCAGAAGGAGGAGGTCAAAGAAAGATAAAGACTGGGAGACAGGGAAGGGAAGAATTGTTCTGAGGGTTAAACCACCAAAGACTGTAAACAGAGTGAGATTAGCTGATCCCCTTCCCCAACAATTACAGGATTTTGAGAAATGGTTTTATGATAACAACACTGGAGAAGCGGTGATTAGAGTAAAGAATGGCAAAGAATTCAGGGTTTTTGATCCTATGGAGTTGTTCAGTTTCTGTGATGAAGATCTATTTGTATTATGTGAGAATCACATAAAGGCTGGGGCTGGAGAAGAGACTCGGAAAGAAGCCAGTTTGTTTATGAATGTTGCCAACAAGATTAGAGGAGTGAGGTCTGAGGTAAAGAAGTTAGCTGAAAGGGTAAGGGCTCAGGATGATCTTAATATGGATGTTCAAGATTTGACCAAGCAATTTGAGAAGGCTAGTGGTCATCCCAAAGAAGCTGATGATGCAGGAAAAGACCATGGAGGATCATGTGCTGAAGCTTCTGAGGAAGTAGCTGCAGGAGGTGACGAAGACAAATCAAATGCAGCAGAGGAAACCGGAGCTGACAAGACAAATCAAGAAGAGTGAAGACAGTGAGATCCAACCTAGGGGGAGTATTGAAGATCATGTATAGGTTAGACTCACCTTAGTTTAGATAGCTTACTTTACTTGTAATAGGACTTTTGTTAGTTTCCTTTTGTATATACTTAGATTTGTGTATTTTAGCAGTCTAGCAAAACTGTGAACGAAACTGTAAGTTCGCTCACAGTTTGCTGTTTTTGTTTACCTGGCGAATTTAATGTTCTGCCGGGCGAAACTATAGTTTCGACAGGACAGTTTCGCTGACAGCGAAACTGTCTACGAAACTAAGACTGTTATATATACTCTTGTTAATTTTCATTGTAGGGTAAGCTTGCAAAACCCTAATCGTGGATCATTGTTGCAAGTTGCCTTTTCAAGCAGTTATTACACAGAAATATCATTGTGCTTTTTGTTATTGATTGTCATTGATCATTGTCGTATCAAGTATGAGTTAGTATTGTGTTCAATCTTCTCTATTATCATTGTTTAGCATGCTTGTTGGATATTGAGCGATTCTTCACATCATTTGCACTGTTGTTCGATCACATGGACCAACAGTTTTGTCCTTGAGTGATGTACAAGATTCTCTGTAATAGAGATAGCACTATTGTTGTCTATGTGGATTGGAGTCTCTTTGAAGTTGAATCAATAGTCCAACATCTGATTCTGAATACAAAGCAATTAAGCACAGCAACTGGTAGCAGCAATGTATTCTGCTTCAGCAGTTGATGCAGACACACAGAATTATTTCTTGTATTGGCATAAATATATCCTTCCACCAAGGAACTGACATCCCCGTGATGTAGACATTAAGTCATATTGCAGCCACCATAGTCACTATCTGTATATGCATACAGATTGAAGTCAAATTCTTTGGATACCAAAACCCAAGTGTTGAAGCACCTTTGAGATATCTTAGAATTCTTTTGACAATGACCAGGTGTGACATTTTGGGGTTGGCTTGATATCTAGCATAAATACACGTGGCAAACATGATATCAGGCCTGCTAGCTGTAAGGTACATAAGAGACCCAATCATAGCCCTGTAAAGATGTTCATCCACACACTCCCCCTCAAGGTCAGGTCCAAGGGAGTGGTTTCTGGCTATGGGTGTCTTTGTGACCTTACATTCAGTCATGTTGAATCTTGTGAGTATGTCTTGTACATACTTTGACCGACTTATGAAGATGCCACTATCAACTTGCTTCACTTAAATTCCTAGAAAGAAATTGAGTCCCCCATGGCACTCATTTCAAATCTATTCTTCATCTGCTTCTCAAAGTCTTTGCAAAGTTTTGGATTAGTTGACTTGAAGATAATGTCATCTACATACACTTGAACTAGCATCAAGTCATTCCCTGTTCCTTTAATGAAGAGAGTTCCATCTATAGTACCCCTCTTGTAGCCATGCTGACAGAGATACTGAGATAATGTCTCATACCACTTCCTTGGAGCTTGGTACAGCCGATAAAGAGCTTTATCAAGCCTGCAGACATAATCAGGATGATCAGAATCTACAAAGCCAGATGGTTTTTTGACATACACCTCTTCATCAATCACCCCATATAGAAAAGCACATTTGACATCAAGTTGGTAGACCTTAAAATCCTTGAATGCAGCAAAAGCCAGGAATATCCTAACAGCTTCATGTCTTGTCACGGGAGCAAACACATCTGTGTAATCGATTCCTTCTTCTTGTGTGTATCCTTGGACAAGTAGTCTGGCCTTGTTTTTGATGCATGTCCCCTATCATCATTCTTGTTTCTAACACCCACTTGGTTCCTATGGTAGTATTCCCTTGAGGAAGAAGATATAGGTTCCAAACCTTTGTCTTTTGAATTGAAGCAGCTCCTCTTGCATAGCTTTAACCCAACTTCCATCCTTTAAACCCTCATCAACTTTCTTTGGCTCTATCTGGGATAGGAAATAAGAGTAGAGACAAACATTTTTGTCATGGGTTTGTCCTCTTGTTCTTACGCCTTTGTCAACATATCCAATGATGTTTGTGGTAGGGTGTGACTTTGGATCCTGAGTTGAGGGATCACAACAAGTTGATTAGAGAGATCTAAATTAGAGAAATTTAGATCAGGCAATAGAGTGTCTCCCACCATATCAGCACACTTATCAAGTCCAATGAGTGTGTGACATCATTAATGTTGTCTTCCATGGAGTGATTGTCAGTATCAAGAAACTCTTGATCACTGTCACCACTACCATTTTCTCCTAAATTTAAAGCTCCTTCATTTGAGTTTTGTGCTTTTGAGCTAGAATTTGAAGGCAACTCAGATGTATCAGCTAGATTTGACATGGTTGTGCTGATAGGAACTCCATCTGCACGGTTGGTTACCACTAGGGCTGAATTAGTATGATTTAAAGATCTTCTTAGCTCAAATCTTGGGTTAGGATCTCTTGTTGATAAAATATGTCTGGACCCTGTAATATTCTCACAAGACTTGTTAAAACAGTTGGTAACTTAATCAAGATCAAACAACCAATCAGGACCAGAACCTTTCACACTAGGAGTGTGCTCATTGAAAAGTCACATTAGCTGGGAAGAGTATCAAATAAAGTGTCCATCATCTGAATTCTCAGCAAATTTGGCTACTTGATCTTTGGTATTCAAGATGGCGCAAGGACATCAAATGACTTGAGAAAACCAATGAAAGGTTTCCTCTCGTGCCAAAGTTCCTAAGGAGTCTTACTATGAGTCTTCACTATTAAAACTCTGTTTTTAACATAGCAAGCAATGTTTACTCCTCTCTGCAACACCATTTTGTTGAGGAGTCCTGGGAGCACTATATTGTCTTGTAATACCTTTTTCATAACAAAATGTGTCTAGGTTTTGGTTCTTAAATTCAGTTCCTTGATCACATCTTATGGTCTTGACCTTGTGATCACATTGATTCTCAATATTCAAAATAAAACTCTTTACGATCTTAGGAGTCTCATCCTTAGTTCTAAGGAAAAAGACCTAAGTGAATCTTGTGAAGTCATTTTAGTGATCACTAAACAATATGAGGTCCTTCCTAGACTCATTACACTGGTGGGGCCAAAGAGATCCATATGTAAAAAGTGTATGGGAGTAGTGATGGAGTTTCTTTCTTTTGTCTTGTGAGATACCTTGTGTTGCTTCATTTTCAGGCATGCAACGCAATGTTTATCACTTGTAAACTCTTTCTTTGGTATTCTAGTTACCAAATCATTCCTAATTAATTTATTCATTCTTTTTATGTTTACATGACATATTCTTTTATGCTAGAGGAAAGACTCATCACTATTTGCTTTAGATAGAAAACATGAAACCTCTCCTGAAGGAGATGTTTCTTGCAAGTCCATCTTGTACATATTCCCTTTCCTGAGGGCTCTGAGCAGGATATGTCCTTGAGGAATGACCACCTCGAGCTTGAGAACAATGCACTCATGCTAAGTGAAAAGCATGTTGTGTCTCTGATCATGAAATTAGGATACACTTAGTAAATTGTACCCAAGCTCCTCAACAAAGTTTACCTTCTTAATGTTGAGCTTACCATTGGTGACCCTGCCCCTTCCAGTAATATAACCCCCAGCATCTCCTCCAAAAGCAACTGGCCCTCCATTAATCTTCTTAAAATTTTGAAGTAAAGAGCCATTGTCTGTCATGTGCCTGGAACATCCACTATCAATGATCCATACATTCCTATTTGTCTTAACCTGTTCCTGCACAAAAGAGATAGTTAGTTACATTTAAAAACCAAAGCCTTGTTGGTCTAGGGCTTGTCAAAAGAAGTTGAAGTCAATGCAACAGTAATTGATCCTATGTTCAAGCTTTGAGGATCATTAGCTGTTGTTGATAAAAAACTTTCAGCCACATGGTCTTTCTTTGTCTTCCACACCACCTTAGAAAACTTAGACTTGACCTTCAACACTTTGGTAGCTTTGAAAACTTTGGAAGTTTTGGAGACTGGACCTTCGGAAGATTTTGCTAACACTCCAGCAGGCTTCAGTACTTCGGAAGTATTCCCTTCTTTCGAGACCAACTTTTCTCCGAAGGCATGTTTTCACTTGTCTTCTTCTTCATTTTGGAGCTTTCGAAAGGAAAAGATTTTCCTTCCAAAGCTTGCTTCTTCTTCATCTTCTCGGAAATTTCTTTCTAGTGCATATGGACACTTTTTGGATTGTAGAGGAAATCCTTGGCTGAATGATAAGTACTACCACACATGACATAGTCCATTTGCATCCTTTTGGGAATCTTCCTTTGAGAGGAAGGCTGAACTTGATCACTTTCATTCTCCATCTTCATCTTTGTAGATAATGTAGCATTCCTTTTAGAGTGAGAACTGCCTTTGGAGCTGGATGCTTCAGGTTGTGTAGTAGTGATACACAACTGATCAGCCTTCTTCATGTTGCTGGGATGATTTGGATAATAACTAGAACTCCTGGTATTAGAGTTCATGTTTGAGTCTCTAGCCTTAACCACTTCAAATCCGGCAAAGTAAACACTTGTTTCTACGTAGCATTAAAAGTGACCTTGATCTCTTGAGCCTTCTTTGACTTCCTCTTGGCTTTTCTGATCAAGTTCTTCATTTTAGAATTGGTCATCCCAACTCCTTTTCTCTCCTCAGTAGAATAGAGACCCTTCTTACGATGCTCTTATTCACTCTTGTCAGAGTCATTCTTCATTATCTCCTCTTCATCCTCTTCATTCATGGGGTCTATAAGGGGAAGCTCATCTTCACAAGTTTCATACCTTGGAGATCTTACAGACAATAGAGTGTGTGGAGGAGCTATCTTAGTAGATCGCAGTCCCTGCTTATTCTGATAACAAACTTTTGCATGCACGGATGATGATATTATGTTCTTGAAGGTCTCTTCTTCAAGAACATATTTTTCTGCCCTGGCTTTGCTGATCACAAGCTCAGCCTAGCATTTAGTTAACTTATTGATGAGATCTTTGATCTGAGTCCTGTAGCTGGTATGTTCATGTTTAAGAGTGGAAATGGTTTTCTCTAAATCTTTTATTTTAAGTTTGTAATCATTTTCAGCTCTTTTGAAGTCAGATTTTAAGATATTCAAAGACTCAAGATCAGATCTCATCTCTAAGTTATAGGACCTATATCTGTTTACTTTAGCAATACACTCAGGTGTACAAAGATATTCTATTACCTTGGCTTTATCATGATCTGCCATTAGTGCTTGGTTGAGAGATGCATCCTCCACTTGAGAGCTCCAATCAAAGCCTCCTTTTTCAACAGCAATTGTAGCTTCTGCTTTGGCCTCTCATTCTGGGTGGCTTTGTCAGTGTAGTTTGGTCTAGTTTGTGCTTGGCCACCATTAGTTCTTGGTGCCTTGCACTCTTTAACCACTAAAAAGTGTCCCACTTGGTTACAGTTTTAACACTTCACTTTGTTTTTGTCCAACCAAACTTTTCACTTTGCTAAAGAGTGCAAGGCACCTAGGACAAATGGTGGCCAAACACATACCAAGCCAAACTATACTGATAAAGCAAACCAGAATGAGAACCCAAAGCAACAAGCTGCAGTTGTTATTGAAGAAGGAGGCTTTGACTGGAGCTTTCAGGTGGAAAATGAATCTCCAAACCAAGCACTAATGGCTGACCATGATGATGCCTAGGTATTGGAACATCTCTGTACACCTGAATGCATTGCTACAGTTAACAGATATAGGTCCTACAACTTAGAGATGAGATCTGATCTTGACTTTTTAAATATCTTAAAATCTGATTTCAAAAGAGCTGAAAATGACTACAAACTTCTGATAGAATATTTAGAGAACCATTTCAACTCTCAAACATGAATATACCAACTACAGGACTCGGATCAAAGACCTCATAACTAAGTTGACTGAATGCCGTCTGAGCTTGTGATCAGCAAAGCCAGGACAGAAAAATATGTTCTTGAAGAAGAGACCTTCAACATAATATCATCATCCTTGTATGCAAAAGTTTGTCACCAGAATAAGCAGGAACTAGGATCAAATGAGATAACTCCTCCACACACTCTATTGTCAGTAAGATCTCCAAGGTGTGGAACTTGTGAAGATGAGCTTCCCATCATAGACCCAATGAGTGAAGAGGATGAATAGGAGATAGTGAAGGATGTCTTTGAGAATAGTGAAGAAGAGCATCCTAAGAAGGGTCACTATTCATCTGACGAGAGAAAAAGAGTTGGGATTACCATGTCTAGAAGGAAGAACTTGATTATAAAAGCCAAGAGGAAGTCTAAAAAGGCTCAAGAGATCAAGGACACCTTTAACTCTATGTAGAAACAAGTTATCTCTGCATGTTTTGAAATGGTTAAGATTGAAGACTCAAACTTGAACTCTAGAACCAGGAGTTCTAGTTCTTGTCCAAATCATCCTAGAATAATGAAAAAGGTTGATCAGTTTTGTACCACTGCTATACAACATGAACCATCTAGCTCCAAAGATAGTTCTCACCCTAAAAGAATTGCCACATCATCTGTAAAGATAAAGATGGAGAAGGAAATTGATCAAGTTTAGTCTTGTTCCAAAAAGAAGATTCTTAGAAGGAAGAAAATGGATTGTCATGTGTGGTAGTACTTCTCATCTTGCAAAGGATTGCCTCTACAATCCAAAAAGTACTGTCCACATGACCAAGAATGAAAAAGTTAAGAAGAAGCAAGCTTCGGAAGGAAAATCTTTTCTTTTCGGAAGTTCCAAAATGAAGAAGAAGACAATTGAAAACTTTCCTTCGGAAGAAAAGTTTGCCTCGGAAGAAAGGAATACTTCCGAAGTACTAAAACCTGCTGCAGTGTTAGCAAGATCTTCCGAAGGTCCAGTCTCCAAAACTTCCAAACTTGTCAAAACTTCCAAAGTATTGAATGTCAAATCTAAGTTTCCAAAGGTGGTGTGGAAGACAAAGAAAGACCATGTCACTAAAAATTCTTCATCAACGTCAGCAAATGATCCTTCAAATCTGACCATAGGATTAATTACTATTGCATTGTCTTCAACTTCGTTTGATAAGCCCAAGACCAATAAGGCTTGGGTTTTCAAATGTAATTAACCATCTCTTTTGTGCAGGAACAGCTCAAGACAAACAAGAATGTATGTATCATTGATAGTGGCTATTCCAGGCACATGACAGGCAATTGGTGACTCCTAAAAGATTTAAAGAAAAATGATGGAGGGCTAGTTTCTTTTGGAGGAGATGCTGGAGGTTACATCACAGGAAGGGGTAGGGTCGTAAATGGTAAGCTCAGCATTAAGAGGGTAAACTTTGTCAAGGAGCTCGGATACAATCTTCTGAGTGTATCTCAATTGTTTGGTTAGAGTCATAACATGCTCTTTACTGAGCATGAGTGTATTGTTCTCAGGCCCGGGATGGTCATTCCTCATGAGAATATCCTACTTAGAGCCCCCAGGAAAGAGAACATGTACAAGATGGACTTACAAGAAACATCTCTCTCATGAAAAGTTTCATGCTTTCTATCTAAACCAAATAGTGATGACTCTTTCCTCTAGCATAAAAGAATGTGCCATGTAAACTTTATAAACATGAACAAATTAATTAAGAATGATTTGGTAACTGGAATGACAAAGAAAGAGTTTACAAGTGATGACTTGATAGGTTCAATTGGATCGATCTGTGATGGTATTGTAATATAATGATCAATTATAAGCACAAAGTAATCAAACAAATGCAAATACTTCAAAAGTTCATAGAGATTTTATTGATAGCAAATGCAAATGGATACAATGTACAGAGAGTGAATAACATAAAAGTTCTAACAATATTTGACCCTGCAAAAATATATACTATCCTATTTTTACTAACAATGAAAACTAGGAACATATATTTACACAATAAGTCCCTATACTATGACAAAAAACAAAAACATAAAGACTAATGCTAATCTTCAAAAAGAGCTCCAACAATACTCCCCCTAAGATTTGCATTTTGTCTTCAGTCAAAAGAAATCTTGTGGTTCTTCTTTGATTGAGAACATCGGTTTTTCTTTATAAATCTATAACTCCTTTAAAGCCTTCATGATCGATAACTTGAATTTTCCTGCTAAGATTCCTTGTTCTGATTTTGACTCGTTTGTCTTTATCTCCATTGCATCCATAACTTGTAATGTTTCTTTAGACAGACCAACAATGTCAATATTAGCATAAAAACTCAATTGGATTAGGATGATCACTTGAATAAATTTCCAAAGCTCCTTTGTTTGAGATCCTCATAAACTCAAATTTCTTTATGTCTTTCTTCACAATGTTGGCATATGCTAGATCTTTCCTTACAAAAATTCGCTCCATAGCAATATTCATTACTTTAGTGATAGTCATGAAATACTTCCTATCATTTTCTGCCACCTCAGATGACACTTTATCAAACTTTTGATTTGACAGAAATGAAATGTAACTTGGATGTAACAATTTTATTCAAACACTCCAAATAGACATATCAAGTCCTTATCCCAATCATCCAAATTTCTAACAAGCATCAACTGGAATGTATCAACATTATAAAACCATCTTAGGATTGGTTTGGAAGTTTGAGTTCCATCAATCACTTTCAATCCAGAGTTTGTGACTTAATCAAAATACTTGTCACCATATGCTTCTAAGTAACTTTCTTCGTCTGTTGAGCTTGATTCTCCTTTCTTTTTGCTCTTAATTGATTGGATATACATCTTATACTCCTGATCAAAACGTGTTTTGAGAAAAGATGCCATTCTTCAAATCCCCCGATCTAATAATTTTACAAAGTTCTCTCCTCTTGAAGCCTTTGAAGGGTTAATCAGAGGTAACTTGTGTAATTCTTTTAAGTCTTGAACCGGTAAAGCAATGATGCTTGAATAAAAATGATATACATCATAAATATCATTCACTATTTTTATAAAAAATGCATCAAAAACATCAACATAATTCCAAGCTATGATCTTCACTTCTTTGGTAGTACCAGGCACAATCATAGCATTCAATAACTCTGAAATAGATTGTCCTGTTTGCAACACATTACGTACTATATCTCCAGCTAATCTTGCTTTATTCCACAACTGTTTTTAATAGACACTTTATATGCTTGGTTTTCTGTATCAGGAAACATCTTCATCAATTCTTTTCTTTGATCATGACTTTTCCTCACTAATTCCATAGACTTTTTCTCTTGAGGCTTTAAATATCTTATTCGTTTTGTTATCTCCAAGTACTGTGGATTATTCGTATCAAGCACAATCATCTTATTATTTTGTTTCTCAATGTCTTGAAAACTTCTTACTGAGTTTCTCATTGATGTTCCTTGCAACCTATTTAATCTCTTACTCGGGTAATTCCTTGATTGTAACCACAACCTCAGAGTTGTAATGCTCATATCCTCAGGATCAAGATGGTGAAATTCAGATGTTGAAATATCATCTACATTAATGCTTTCACTCATCGGTGTCCATTCTTCATGCTCTCCACATATCTCATTTTGATCTACCGGAGCTGTTGACTCTGCTAACTAACACTTCTCATATTCTTCATTTATCTGAGACACAATTAATCCATCCAAGAAAACATGATTATACTTCTTTTTCTCCAAGTAGTTATACCTTTCTTCAAAATCACTTGGTATATCTTCTTATACATTTAGTCTTGGAGACTCAACAATCTCACAAACATCTTCTTCTTTTAGCACCTCATCATACTAATCATCAGGGAAATCAGAGTCTATATCATCTAAGGCTTCAATTTGTTTTTGAACATCGCCTTCATCAACATGCACTGACTCTTCTCTAGTTTTCAATATCTTTGATGGTGCAGAAGATGATTCTATCTCAGCTACATCAACTTTTCTTTTGCCTTTATCTGCCTCACAATTTTTTTCTATCACATTCACTTGAGTATTTGATTCAGTCCCTTTTCTTTTATTATCACTTCAGGTTCTTTCTCTTTCTCTTTTAAACTTTCTCTCAACTTCTCAACTTCATCATTCAATCTCTTTAATTTTTCTTCAAGTTCACTCATAATCAGATCTTTCTTTACAGCCTCAACTTTCAACAATGCATTCTCTTCTTGTAATTTCTTAATCACTTCATCTTGTTCAACATTCTTTCCTTTTAACTCATCAATCCTTTGTTTATCTATATATTCTTCAGTTTGTACTGAAATATCTTGAGTTTGTTTCAAATAAGACTCATCAATAATCATAATTTCTTGCTCTTCTTGAATTAGAGATTGTACAACAGGAGATACATTTTGTATAACAGGATCTGATATGACTGTATCAATGTAATCAAAATCAAAGGGATGATGTTGCTCCAATCTTTCATCAACATTCTCATTAACATCATTATCACCATCATTCTCTTCTTCATCTACCTGATCATTATATTCAATCTTAGCATATCAAAATTTTCATTTACATTCTCAGACACAGTTTCTTCACTATCAATTGCTTGTTCAGTTTCCTCAACATTCCTGTCACAGCCCGACCGACGGCGGAATCATCAGGGCGGACGAATATGAATCGATTGCTCATAGCACATGGTAGTAAATATGTTGAAATAATACTAAATGTTATTTTCATTGAATGATACAAATGAAATTATACATTACAATGCAATAAAGAATTTAAACAACATAATAAAATCTTTTATTAATCTAGGTCCAAGTCCTATATGAGCATGAAGAAATCCTCAAAACTGCGTCCTGAAACATGTTAAAAATACGGTCAACATATGATGTTGGTGAGTTCCCAATGAATTTTTACATACATAAATAAACAACTTTTAAGAGACAATTCAAGTTATAGGTTAAGAAATAATGCAAGAATATATAGATAGCATAATGATACAATCAAATCTTGACAAAAGTACGACCATAATAAGATATACGATTAGCTAAGTGTACTTGGTTCCCATGATGAACAAGAATACATCATCAGGAGCCGGTAATAACCTCGGCTCTAGCACCAAATAGGCTTGTCAAGCACATAGATCTATGACGTCGCTAGGCCAGCAATAGTTAATGATTGCTTTTACAAGATGACTATCATATAATGCTCACCATTATCTCAAATAATCATGACAAAGTTTATAAGATGAATTGCATGTGCATTACAAGTATTAAGATATTTTACAAGTGTGCATTTATACGGTTAACATTCTTCACCCCAAAACATGTGAAATAAAAATGAAAACGGGGATGGAAAACTTACATTGTATAATGATGGTTGTAAGAAAGCTTGGATGTTCAAGAGTCAAGGGTGATGTCCTAAAGGATACAAAAATTATAAATTGAGGTCGGAAATTCATTACAAGAAGTTAGGACGTTTAGAGATTGCCAAAAGGCGAAAGCTAGATTGAAAAACGATTATTGCACTTCTGTACAAAATTTTTGGTATGTGTTTGAACAGGTTTTAAAAGTAACGGTTTCATAAAATTATAAAAATTTACAGTTAACTAATTCAGAGTCTCCCGGACAACATTTTTTAAGAAGGGTTTTTATGAAAAGACCTGAAAAAAAGTCAAAACATCAGCACAAGAAAGGAGGTGCTGAAATACGCACTAATCTTGTGAATGCTATTGTTGAGTCATCCGACTGAGTTTGAAGATGTATAAACCATCATTAAAAAGGTAATTAGATGAAACTAATATTGGAGTCTGATTTTACTCAAATTTAATTTTTTATGACCATGTTATGGTTAGTTGAAGTCAGATTATATTCTATCAAAATTATAGCAAGACACTTATGTGCACTTTTAAAATTGTTAAAGCAAGAAACGGGTTAGAACAAATTTTAATAAGTTGATATATGGTATATTAGACTTCATTGAGTTATCAAAAAATATTGAAAGACTTCAGCATAGCCATCATTAGAGAAATAATCTTGTGGAATAACCTAATGCGGCGGCATAGCCGTCCATGTGCAAACAAGATTTTTTGTTTATGTTAGCGTGTTGCTAGCTTGATTTAGCAATGTTAGTGATTTTTATAAGGTTAGTGAATGTTAGAAGGTTAATGATCAAATGATAATGATTAAATTTAAAGAGATTTAGTAGAAGAAAGAATAAAAGTAAGAAAATAAAGTAATGAAAACAATTGGATGTTAGGATGATTGAAACAATATAGAAATAGAAATACATAACATAAAAGCAATATAAAATTATCTTTGTATTAGAAACTATTTGAAATTATTTGTAAAAGAAAATTCTTGAAATTGATCAAAACCAAAGGATGAAAGAAAGGTTTGTTAGTGAGATTTTTAGGGAATAAACAAATGAAAAGTGAGACCTAAAGCTTGCTTTTATAGTAGAGGTTAAAAGGTGGTTATGAATGGTTTTAATGGTGAGTTACAAGTCTTTCAAAAGGGGGTTATGATTGAAATTTGAAATAAATATAAACTTAAATAGAATAAATAATTAAAAGAATAATTACAATTAAACTCTAAATTTATTAAGACATTAATTTTAAATTAACAACTTATTTTTTATAAAATATTTATAGACTTTATAAATCTCACATTAACGTTGTCATTTGATTATTTATTTTAGTTGAATATTTTTAAATTTTATAGATATTAATAACCTTTAAACATTATAAAATTAAATTAAATTGATTAAGTGACACATTTATTATATTTGGAACAAAAAATTAAATAAAATGACTAAATAATAAATTTAATTTACAAAATTGACTCAAACGGATTTGGGTTTGGGTTTATAGTTTGAAAATGGACCGGATGTTACAGTCTCCCCTATTTTAAGAAATTTTGTCCCAAAATTGAACCATGAAGAGGTTGGTTCAAAGATATGAGGAAACTTGGATTTTATTTTACGTTCTCAAGTGAACTCTCGGGAACGTTTATACCCAATGAGTTTTGACTATGGTGTTTAGCTACGCTTGACATTGTTCAATTTTTTGATTTGTGATTTGACGGATTTCTTGACAAAGTGAATAGGTCATCAATTTAATACATATCAGATGGCATAAAAAGTTAGAAATTTTTACCATGAGAGAAGCAGAAGGGACAAGATCAATAAGAGACTCGACTTGACGATCATGAGAAAGATGTTTAAGACACTTTTGGTTGAAAGATAAATCTAGATGAGCTTCTCAAAGCATTCAATTTCGGCATGGTTTTTAGATAAACATTTAATGCTTACTATGAAATCATAATTTCTAAATTGCATGACTGTAAGATCGATAGGAAAGTCGTGTTTGTTAAGATTAAAGGTACGGTTCGGAATAAGAGAATCAATTGTGATGGGGTTTAAGAACAAGAGTAGTTTTGATGGGAAAATATTCAGAAACATAATTAAGAAAGCTTATGAGAATTGGATAATCAGTTTTAAAATTTCAGAAAACAAAATCTATGATAAGATGATTCAAAATAACAATGAAATGTTTCGAGAGTTTGGTTCACAAACCAAAGCGAATACGTTGACTTATCAAAGTATTAGGTCAACCATAACCTTAAGGAGGACATGCGTACCTATAAGCGGACACTCACCTCAAGGGTTCTTAGGTAAGGTAAACGGATCCATCGGTTGATTTGGATTTATATGAATACCTTGCATAGACAGAATATCTCGAGATACAGGTATCCCATTCTTCCAGCATTGCATGTTTTCAGTCATATGACACAGACTTTGATGTGATTTGAAAACATGAATAAAAATTCAAAACATAAAATTTGAAAACCATTTGATTTAGACAAACAATGCTTTAGAATATGATTTGAGAATCGTGTATGCATTGATTGAAATCAAGGTGTAATAATAATCACATAAGGCATATAATCACATGATCATGTATAAGCATATAAGGCACATAAAACCCTATCTAAGCATATAAAATACATGAGAGGACTCATGTGTAAGGGTACTTAGTTATAGTCTAGGTCATTTCATTTCTAATAACCTAATTCCCTATAACCATGGCTCTGATACCAATCTGTCACACCCCGTCCGCCGGGGCGGACGAATATGAATCGATTGCTCATAGCACATGGTAGTAAATACGTTGAAATAATATTAAATGTTATTTTTATTGAATGATACTAATCAAATTATACATTAAAATGCAATAAAGTATTCAAAGAACATAATAAAATCTTTTATTAATCTAGGTCCAAGTCTTATATGAGCATGAAGAAGTCCTCTAAACTGCATCCTAAAACATGTGTAGTGTAGGGACATATTTGTATATATATGTTCCTTAGTTTCTTTGATTAGTATAAATAGGATTTTATGTATTTTTGTGCAGGTAGACTTTTGCAGAATACTTAGAACTCTCTCAATTGTACATTGTAATCCTTTGCAACTATCAATAGAAACTACTATGAATTTTTGTTATATTTTCATCTGTTGATTACTTTGGTCATATAATTGTTAATTGCATTACAATATCAACACAGATCGATCCATTTGCATCTATTAAATGGTATCAGAGCTTTCGGTTCAGTGATTTGGAGCTTAAAATCGACTTTTGAGCCCCTGTGAATCACTTTAATCTGTGTTTGATAGCAATTGTTCAATTAATTATTGATTTCAGTTGTGTTTCATCATTAGAAACATGAATTGAATCACAATTGAGAGATTTCACACATTCAGATCTAAATTTTCATCAGATTTGTGTGCGAACTGTTCTTCATATTCGAACTCAAATTCAAGCAAAAATTCAGATTAATTGTTGCTAATTGAAAGAATTGATGTTTGAGAATTGATTATCGATGTATATTACACTTGATTGAAAGTTTCCAGATCAATTAATCAAGTTATGAAGAATTTGTTAAGATCAGGTTGTTATGAAGATGATGAATTAGGCGTTTGGAGTGTTAGAATCATCTAAAATTCACCTAAGTGTTTAGGCACATACAACTTTTTAGGCGCATGAACACTGCTTATGCGTTTCAGAGTTGGAAGTTTTGACACTGTGTGGACGTTTTAGCACTATTTGGACGTTTTTCAAAAATTAAGTTCTCAGGCGCTTGAGCACTGTTTGGGTGCTTGAAAACTGTCGGGGCGCTTGACAACTGTTCAGGCGTTTTGCAACTGTTTGGGCGTTTCTCCACTGTTCAAGCATTTCTACTTCTGGGCGTTTTAGAAATTTACTAAGGCATTCCCTTACGCGTTTCTAAGTCAAAGTGAGCGTTTTACAACTTAAAAATGGTAAATGGTCAAATTTACCAAATATGTTCATATCTTTGTTTCAATTAAACTTTAAAACATCAAAAATAGTATATTTTCGTAAACTCAAATGTAACACCCGCTTATTTATTATTTTGAAGTCGGCGAAGAAAGAAAAGGAAATAAAGTTCAAAGTCGAGGGACCAAACTCGCCAACGAAGAAAAGTTTAGAAATGTGGTGATATTAGTAGGGAGAGGGCAGCCAACTATCCCCACTACCCCCACATTTCAGCCAACATAGAGAGGAGAAGAGAGAAAAGGGAAGAAAAAGAGAAAAAGGAGTGTTTCGGGTGATTCGGGTGGTCAAACTCGTTGTGTAGCAAGCCAAATCGAAGCCCTTGATGTTGTGCTTATTTGTGTGAGTTCTAGGACCCCACTTTTACTTGTTTTCAACCGATTTTGGGGCTGGAAAATATTAAAACCCATTTTTGTGTGAGTATGTGTTTGACCCATTTGGGTGTGATGTGTGTGATGCGTTTCGTGTATGTTTCCGGGCTTGTGTGTGCTTGTATGGTGTTATGGTATGCATTCCTAAGGTCCAGGAGGGTTAATTTAGGCTTAGAATGGGTTTGGATGAGCTTGGAGGCCGAAAATGGCAGATTGGGTTCGGGATGAACTCCATTCTGCATCAGCTAGGGCTAGGCGACCGAATGGAGGCCATACGGCCGAATGAGAGGCGATTGAAGGTCATTCGCACGATTGGGATTCATTCGCACGATTGAGGGTTCAATCGCACGACTAAGGCTTCAGTCGCCAACTGGGAGTCCAGTCGCATGGGGAGTCATACGACTGAGGGTTCAGTCGCATAGATGCTTAGTCGCATGAGTCCATTCGCATGAGGTCAGTCGCATAGGTGCCCATTCGCAGTAGTTTCATCCGCATGAGGTCCATACGCACGATTGAATGTTCATTCGCATAGATGTTCAGCCGCATGAGTCCAGTCGCATGATGTTCAGTCGCATGGAGGCCATGCGACTGAAGGGTGTCCATACGCACGAATAGAGCTGTTGCACCCGAAGGAAAGTGTTGTTAGACTTCTGGCTTTCGGGGGGAAGTGCAGATGTAAGTTTTGACGTAAAGGTTCTCGTAAGAGCATGTAAGATAGCTGTTATGGCCTTAGAGAGCATGTAGGGCATGATGATGATGATGTTGCATGTTTATGCATGATATGTATGTATGATGTTGCCCTGTATGATGATGATGATGATGAATGTGTATGATATGTTCCTTATTATGATGAATGCTTATCTTTCTTGTGGCTTTACATGTCATGTTAATGAATGAATGAAGTATTATGTAATGTAAAGTGAAAGATAATGAAAGAGGAACATGAAGCAAGAATGCATGCATTAATGAATGATGAAAAAGGCTTGCAAGCATATATATGGGGTGAGCGACTTTGTGTTGCAAAGGACTCGGATGAACTGCAATCATTGAGATTGCCTATGGGGTGAGCAACCTTGTCGTTGAAAGAGACTCGAGTGACATGCTATGGTGATGTTGCCTTGAGGTGAGCAACCTTGTTATTGCAAGAGACTCGGATAGCTTGCTATCATTAATATGGGCAGTGAGGTGAGCAACCCTATGGTTGTAACAGACTCGGATAGCGTGCAATTATTGAGATTGCTATTGAGGTGAGCGACTATGTCGTCGCAACAGACTCAGAAGAATGAATGTATGAAAGGAATGAAAGATAACGAATGAGATGAAAGATAATAATGACATTATCTGTGTATACGTATGTTGAATGATCGCATGAGAAAAGGAATAGTTTAATGAAAGTAAAGTACGTTTATTTTATAAAACTAGAACTCACTCAGCAACGCTGACTTTTTATATGTTTTCCAGTTGGCAGGTAATGATTGCTGAGGATGGCACGGCAAGGCTACTCGGCTCTTTTGGGATGGCATCCATTTATAAAGCTTTGGTGTTATAATGCAAACATGTATTTTGTAATCGGATAATGATGTATTATTGGGCAAAAGTGTTTATAATGAAATGAGATGTCGTTTTTGAATGTTTCCGCTGCAATGTTTTTATGAGAAAATGTAAATATATGTTTTATGTGCGATGAATGACCAACTGTAGGCGTCCCGGGAACGGGGCCTTACAAGTTGGTATCAGAGCCAAAGTTTAAGTGAAATGGGTATATTTTTCAAAATAAACCTTAACTTAAACTGAAAATGGGACGAAAGGGGACTGGGATGCCAAACTGAGTAGCTGCGTGCCATCAGGTATTTTCTTAAAGTTAACCGGTTTATGTGCGCATGGTATGTGGTTATGTGTTGTATGTTGATTTAAATACTGATGTAGTCAGGACATGTGATACTTGGGGTATGAAGAGTAAAGCAAGTGGCTAATCACAACTGGCCACTGTAATTAGGGACTTACTATACTTGACATAAACTGAGTTGTTTCCTTGAATGATCGTGTTGGTGTTTGAATCTTTCAGTGTGATAGAGAATGGCTGGTGGTAGATCTTCTAGAGCTTCTAGGGGTGGAGGCCGTGGTGGCCCTGATGTAGAACCACGCCCTAAAAGAGGAAGGCCTAGAGCTGAGAAGGAGGTTCCAGTAGAACCTGAGACCCCTCATCCGGAGGCTGGGGATGAGAGTGCAAACTTGAGGGCCTCGGTAAAGGAGGCTGTTGTTGAGGAAGTGCATCAGGTCATGCAGACAATCTTACCATCTGCGGTGATCGAAGTCATCAAGGCTGTGAAAGAGGGAGAAAGGAAGGAGAGAAATAGGGCCTCGGGGGAGCAACCGGAGCCTAAAATGATTTTCTCCGATAACGAGGAGGAGGAAGAAGATGAGCCCGTGCAAGGGGTGGTACGGGGCTGTAATTATGGGGCGTTTATGAGGTGCAAGCCCCCAACTTTTGATGGAAACGGCACTGCTGCTGCTGCTCACCGATGGGTGAGTGAAATGGAGGCCGTTCTGGATATCAGGCAATGCCGTGAAAACCAGAAGGTGAAGTTCGCTACCCACTCTTTTGTGGATTCGGCTCTATGTTGGTGGGACAATATTGTCCAAGCCGAGGGTAGCAGGGCCATTGGAAGGATGAAATGGTCTGAGCTGAAAAGATTGGTGATCGAGGAGTCTTGTCCTCATCGGGAAATGGATAAGGTCGAAAGGGAGTTTCTGCAACTGGAGGCGGGAACCATGACTCACCAACAGTACACCACGAAATTCAACAAGATGGCACATCTGGTGCCGGATCAGGTGACACCTCTATCCCGAAAGATCAAGAGGTATATACAGGGTTTGCCAGCGGATATTCACAGGCACATGATCGCTGCCCGGCCGAGCACGTTTAGGTCGGCGGTGGATTTGGCGGGGAGACTGTATGATAAAAGAACGGTGGTGGTGACTGATGGTGGCAGGAAGAGCGGTGGTGATCGAAACTGGCAGAGGAAGAGGTTTGGTCGGGGTGATGCCTCGACGGGTAATAAGAAGGCACGGGTGGACGACCGCCGTGTGGTCACGTCAAGTGCGGGGTCGAGAAGGAGTGGTAAGTGTGGATGGGAGCATAGTGGGGAGTGCAGGTTGGGGTCAAACTTGTGCTTCAAGTGTGGAAAGGCGAGGCACATGGCAAAGGACTGTCGTACGGTCCGGTGCTTTAACTGTGGTGAAGAGGGTCACGTGATCAAAGATTGCAAGAGGCCGAGGGCTGAGAGCTCTGGGGCGAAGAAGACAGGAGGTGAAGGACCGAGGGCGAGCGCCAGGGCGTTCACCATGACACAGGAGGAAGCTAGAACGGACCCTGATGTCGTGTCCTGTACGTTTCTGGTGAACCAAACTTTAGCTTCTGTGTTATTTGATTCGGGTGCCAGTAAAAGTTTTATTTCTGCTGCTTTCTGTGCTAAGCTGCCTGTTAGTAGTAGAAGTGTTGATGCGCCCTTTGATGTAGAAACTGCCATAGGTAAGTCTACCAGGATTTCTGAGATGATGGAGAACTGTGATGTGGAACTCGAGGGTCATACGTTTCCTGTTAGACCGTTTGTGATGACCTTAGGTGGTTTTGATTTGGTTCTTGGGATGGACTGGTTAGCGGACTTCGAGGCGAACATTGTGTGTCGCAAAAAGATGATTCCATTGTCGGCGCCTGACGGTAGTTCAGTGACGGTTTATGGTGATCGGGTTACTACGATTCCGAAGGTGATCTCGATGGCGGTGGCGGGAAAGTGTATGAGGCGTGGATGTAGTGCCTACTTGGCTTATGTAAAGGATGTGGATACGCCAACACCACAACTAGCCGATGTACCAGTTGTGTGTGACTTTCCAGACGTGTTCCCGGAAGACTTATCAGGAGTGCCACCTGACAGAGAGATCGAGTTTCAGATTGATCTGATACCGGGTGCCCAACCTGTCGCCAAAGCACCGTATTGGTTGGCTCCGACCGAGATGAAAGAGTTGATGGAGCAGTTGCAAGAGTTGCTTGATAAGGGGTTCATTAGACCGAGTATCTCTCCTTGGGGTGCTCCGGTCCTGTTTGTAAAGAAGAAGGACGATAGTATGAGGATGTGCATCGACTACCGCGAGCTGAACAAGTTGACAGTGAAGAACCGATACCCCTTACCGAGGATAGATGATTTGTTCGATCAGCTTCAGGGTACCAGTTGGTTTTCGAGAATAGATCTTCGATCTGGTTATCATCAGTCGAAGGTGAAGGAGCAAGATATTCCTAAAATAGCTTTCCGTACGCGCTATGGTCATTACGAGTTCCTCGTCATGTCATTTGGTTTGACCAATGCGCCAGCTGCTTTTATGGATCTGATGAATCGAGTGTGTCGGCCGTTGTTGGATAAATCAGTGATCGTGTTTATTGATGATATCTTGATTTACTCGAGGAGCGAGGCAGAGCATGCCGGTCACATTCGGGAGGTTCTAGAAACGCTGAGGAGGGAGAAGTTGTATGCTAAATTCTCCAACTGCGCGTTTTGGTTGCGCGAGGTTCAGTTCTTGGGTCACGTGGTGAATCCCGACAGGATAATGGTGGACCCGCGAAAGTGGAGGCGGTTATGCACTGGAAGTCACCAAAGACGCCATCCGAGATTCGTAGTTTCTTGGGTTTGGCGGGCTACTATAGAAGATTCATCCAAGACTTCTCAAAGATTGCTTCTCCACTGACTAAGTTGACCCGAAAAGATGTGAAGTTCGTATGGGGTCAAGCTCAAGAGAAGGCGTTCGAGGAGTTGAAGGTGAGATTGACTCAAGCTCCTGTTCTGTCGTTACCCGAGGGAAGTGAAGATCTGGTGGTTTATTCCGATGCCTCTTACTCGGGGTTGGGATGTGTGTTAATGCAGAGAGGAAAGGTTATATTGATACATGTATGTCCTTAGATCAGAATTTGAATGTAACAGATCCTGTTTGTCTGATTATGATGTAATGTTTGAAATGATTAATGAAATGATATTGATTGTTTGTGATTGATAATGTTAATATTTCATTAATGAGTCGATGATGAATTGGTTAATTAGGTTTGTGGTTGGTTGAATGGTTACACTTAATGTTATATTAATTAATACATTCAAACTTAACACAATGAAGTTCTCATGCGAATGGCCCATGCGAATGGACCACACGCATGAATAACTTCATACGATTGACTCAGTCGCACCAGGAGACTGGATCAGTCGTATGACTGTAACATAAGATTGGCTCAGTTGCACGACTGAACACTCAGTCGTGCGGATGAATCAACCGCATGGTTCAATCGCACGACTGAACCATACTTATGGTCCAGTCGCATGAATGAACAATACTAACCTATAAATACAACCCAATTCGTGGAAAAACGGAAGCATTCATTCTATTTCGACTCCAGACGTACCCTAGCCGTCCAGAAGCCTCTCAATTCGTTCTCCAAGTTCATAGAATGCATTAAATCGATTCCCAATCGATTCTTAACGTTAGATTCAATACTTTATTGATTCGTCATGCGTTCTCACTGATTGGATCGCCAATCAAATAGGATTCCGCACTATTTGATCTGGTTTACACGCTAATCACTTGGTATTTCGTTCAAATACCTGGTCCTATCAAGTGGTATCAGAGCTTTGGCTCTTGATTACGTGTGATTCAATCAAGATTGATAAAAAGTTTGTGTTTTTACACTAAAAACGCAATCTTTTGTGTCAAAAGTGATCTTGGACGTTCCCTGCTCATCAAAGTTTAGTTTCTACGGACTTAGGCGACTAGAGTTTGCGAAATTTCGAATTTTTACGGCTAAAACACGTTTAACCTAGAAATTTTCGCAAAACAGCAGCTTCAGTCGCACGAGTGAGCCATTCGCACGACTGGACTTCA